>JAIUJO010000105.1:1490596-1759064 GCA_023846275.1 Vanilla planifolia
GTTTCACTTTCAATTGGTTATTTTACTTTGCTACACTAAATCTTCTATTGTGTGTCCTGGACATTGATTTAATTGGGTTTTTTAAATCACAAATTGTGTAATTTTGTGATCAAACAATTATGATCTTGTGTGGTTTTGTATAATGTCTAATTATATCCTCTACTCAATCACACTATTTCATAATTACATGGTCCATCTTTTGTCCTTACTAAGATCTAAAGCAAAATGTTTGATCATGATTTAGATCTAATAGTCCTCATTAAATCTTTTTCTAAAGAGTATCGTTGATTATCATCCATTTTATTATGCACTTTTCATGATTGAACAACCAAAAATGCTTACAATCAAGTGGCTCTTGCACAACAAGTTCTTTAGCTAATATTTTAGTATTTATAGTTTTTAATTAAATAATTTATGCCAATGAAAGTTGTAATAGGTAATTTGTCTATTTTTTAAGGGCTTTGAGCCTTTAGAAAATGTCTACAAGTTTGTGAATGTTTTAATGAATTGGATTGATGAATTTTTATAAATTCTAAAGAAACAATTTCATACACTACATCCTTCCATCATCAAACTCCTAAATTTTTTTTTCTCCTCAAATCAATTAAATAATCAATTTTCTCTACACTTAATTGATCTTATTAAAATAGCTGTCTCACTAGCAATTTAATCAAGCATAGAATTTTTCTTGTATTAATTTCAATTTTGTGTCACCAATTATTTTTCTTTTATTGCCATTTTATTTCATTTTAAGATCATAGAAGAATGTCCTATTTATAACATTATTTTGTGGGTTTAGTTTACCTAACTATTTCGTCACCAAAATTGATTTTTATTTCAATTTTGTGAAATTAATTTCTTAAATTTTTTCTTTTTGCTTAACTTTTTTTGTGATTTTGCACATACTTCTATTTTAGTCAAGTCACCTATACATTACTTGTATGGATTTTTAGTTATTGTTGATTTTTTATTACATAATTTACATAAAAATCATTGTGATATAAAATAAAATATAAACTTGTAAAAAAATCACTTAATAGATTTGTTGAAGTTTATTAAACAAAAATTACTTTAAAATACTTTTTTGAAATAATTTATAAGAAATACAACATTTTGCTCATAATAATTCAAGCCCAGTCTTATTTGACAACACTTCAATTTATGATTATTTTCTTTTGTAATTTCTAGTAACTCCAAATTAGGTGAGATCAAGACAAAAACAGACTTTGGTGGACTCATTGTTAAGATCTATACAATTAAATAAAAATTTTTATATTTTTAAATATTTTATTTTCTAGTATTTTTGCAACATTTGCAGTACATTTCATTTCATACTTGATGTGAAGATTGAAGATGTTACACTCAATCTCAATAGTATCTTAATGTTTGACTTTATTTTACAATTTATCTCATTTATTCAAAATTTTCATTTTTATTTAGTGATATTACTATGTAACTCTCAATTTCCCCTTATGTGAACTTTACATGTCATCATTTGGTTATATGACATTGCTATAATTTAACTTATTAATGCTTTAATATATTTATTAATTAATATTGAAATAATAATTCACTATTTTTATGCATATTTATTTTGGTAATTTCAAGCTATCACAAGTGATGCATGTTCAAGTTGAAATACATGTCATTAGACTCATCTTGACAAGTTCTATCTAATTAAATATTTATTCTTATATTTGTAAATATGTTATTTTAAAAGAAGTTTGAACTCCATACTAGATATTTTGATTCATTTTTAATTTGATGATTGAGGATGTTACACTCAATTTTGTTTGCATCTTGGAATGCAACTTACAATGTATTTCATTTCTTGAATTTTTTTTTATTTTTTGGCTTTGAATTAGATGTAGTACTATATAACTCCAAATCTCCTCAAATGTGCCCTTTATATGACTTTGATTTTGTTATATTATGTTACATTAACTACTCCCATTTAACTTTAATATATATTTACTTAATATTAAAATTTTAATTTTTTTTTATTTATACTCATTTTTCGTAGTTCATGGTAATTCAAAAGAAGGTCAAATTGAGAGGAAAAAATCATCATTTGACTTGTTAAAATAAACTTTATATAATTAAATTTTTTATTTTTTAATTTTAAATGTTTTCTTCTAAGGTTTTGACCCCCCTTTAATAGATATTTTAATTCACACCTTATTTGTTGATCAAGGATATCACATTCAATCTCGATAGTTTCATGGAGTGTAACTTTCTAATATAGTTTGCATCATTTCTTTAGATTTTTTGCTTTTATTGCATTATGTTATTATGAAACTCTAAATCTTATCTCATGTAACATTTACATAACTATGATTTGGTTGTATTATAGTACCTCAATTTATTTAATTTTCTATAATCTTATATATTTAATTAATGTTAAAATAATAAGTTTTTATCATTTTTACTCATTTACTTTGGCTATTTATGCTAATACTAAATAAGATTCAATCATGATCAAAAAATTTCATTAGACTCCTTGTAATGAGGTAGATCTAGTTAAATATTCATTTCAATATTTTTAAATATTTTACATCTTTTATAGAAATTTTCAATTTTCATTTTATTTTGTCAAATTATATTTCTTCAATTTTCTTATTGATGATTCAAATATGTTTACTTAAGATTTAAATAATGATTTTTATTATTTATTCCTATTTACATTTTTAATTCATAGTGATTCCAAACAACATCCAATTAAGCCCAAAAATGTAGTCAAAGTCATCTCAATAAGCTTTAAAAAATTAAATTTTTTGTTTTATATTTTAAAATTTTTTTAACCTTTTCGTGTACTTTATGAGATATTTTGATTGATACCTTATTTCATAATTAAAAATGTTATGTTCGATCTCATTGGGGTCTTAAAATATAGCTTTCACTTAAAATTTATTTTATTTCTTCAAAATGTTTGCCTCTATTTTATTATATTGGTTTGTAACTCAAAATCTCATCTTACGTGGCCTACATGTCTTTGATCTTATAATATCATAATGCATCAATTATGTTATTTCTACTTTAATAAGTATTTACTTAATATTGAAATCATAATTAATGTTATTTATTTTGTTTAATCAGTCTGTAATTCATAATTATTCCAAGGGTTATCAATATGAAGTAATCATCGTTGAAGTAATCTAGATGAGTTCTATCTAGTTAAATATTTATTTTTATATTTTTAAATATCTTTTTGAATTTTGACAATCATTTTGAGATATTTTGATTTACAAAAGGTTTGTTATTTATGGATGTCACACTCGATCTTTTCTTGTTTCGGAAAGTGACTTTGTCGTTCACTTTCCCTTATGTTTTCAAATGTTTTTCTTTTATTTAGTTATATTACATTGAAACTCTTTTTTTGTCTCATGTAACACTTGCATCACTTTGTTTTTATTACAATTGATTGCTTGAATTTTTCTCATTTCATCTTTTCAATGTATTTACTTAATATTTAATATAAAGTTTTTATTATTTATGTTTATTTAGTGCAAATTCTTTTTATTCAAACTAACATTTGATCAAGATGAAAAAACTTCATTCTACTCATGTTGATGACCTCTACCAAATTAAATATTTATTTTTTATTTTTACATACTATATGTCCTTGTGTACCATCATGCTTTTTAAGCTTTATATTTGAACCTAATTTGAATGTCAAGGACATTATACTTGATCTCTTATGTGTCTTAAAATACAACTTTCTTTAATAATTTTTCTATTTTCTTTTAAAGCAAAAATGAGTGGACAAATCCCACAATAGGAGGATAAATTATGGGTTTTAAAAACAAATTCTAATTTAATGATTGTAATTATTTTTTGAAAGCTCTTTTTAAAAATAATTTATGTTTGCAAAGGACATTGATTTACAAAAATATTAATTTTTAACTTTTAAGATTAAGAAAAATAAATATAAAAATTGAAATAGTACTCCAAATTAGTTTTTAGTTTAGTGATGTTTTAATAACCAACCTAACATAACTTTTGACAAAAAAATACAAAAGTATGATTTAACCAAAGAAAGAATGATTGAAAAAATAAGAAGAGGATTCTTAAATCAATGTATGGTTTTTTTAGGACTTGAACCAAGAAAAGAATAATGAGATTAAAAAATTAAATCCTATTTGATTGCTAAATCAAGGAGATGATTGAATAATTTGGATGGCTAAGTGTCATTTGAAATATATACGAAAGGAGAGTGCTTAAAAATCAACAAGCCAACATTATATTTAATAGTAAAAGAAAACCTTGTGAAAGTTGATGTGCATGTCTCTAATCCTTAAAGTATGCTAAACACTTTAAGGTACTTTGAACCACAATTTTTCCATCTTCAAAAGTGCATGAATATGTTTTACATGTAAAATGTTTCACACTAAATAAGTGCTTTCGAATAAAATGCCAAGCATTGATGGCTTGACTCATCAAACACAAGGGTGGCCCAAAAATCTCCCTTTTTTGATGATGTGAAGACATAAAGGTTTAAATAAAAATATAAAAAGTAAAATTATATATTTAAGAAATGCTAAGAGGTATTAAAATTAAATTATGTTGTCCACTATTTCATGCTCTCTTTTGCTACATGCTCCCCCACACTATACGACTAATGTAAATTTTATTTAAACCATGATAATTTTTCCTCTTTGACACCATCAAAAGGAGGTACAATTTACATAATTATTGTGCTACCATTGAAGAAGTTTTGCAAATACATAGTTTAATTCTTATGATAATGGTACATACTCTTATTCTGTTAATCCTATAATAACATAATCTCTAATAAAAAGATATGTTACATTTTCATTGTTTTTAATAATCATGAAATTGATTATATACTCATAACAACAAGCTTAGTGTTATTTATTGTAGTTTATTCCTAGGTATTTATTTAGCTCTAAGAACTTATTGATCATTAAGCCTTAGTATTAAATCTTGTACTTAATTTTTCTTAAGTTTTTTGTCAATTCATGACATGAACCTTCACCCTTTAGAGCTTCTTTAAAAAATTTAGTTTTTATGACAAAAATAAATGTACTATGGTCAATTTCTTTCATAAAAACTCATGTACTAACTCGTCCACTAATACATCATTTATTTGCTTCCTATAGATATCATACCACCAAAGTAAAGGTAGTTATTGACTAGCTTCTTCTCTATATTCTTTCTTTTTTAATTTACTTTCTCTATTTTCTAAGTAGAGGATTCATCAATCACTTAATCTAATTATAAACATTTTCATTAATTATTTTTATAACTTAGCCATAAAAAATAATATGTATGTTCCTATCCAAATTTCAAGTAAAATAAATAAAATTATCAATTTTCTCTTTTCTATTAAAAAGAAAATAACTAATGTAAATCACGATAATCATTATCAATATCAAATTTACATTGATTTTCAAAAATCAAATAAATTATTCTCAAACATTTAGTGTTTATTATTATTTTCTTGTACATTCTAACATGTTTTCTTAAGTGATAGATATATTGATCTTATAGTTTTAATTTCTTACAACAATAACATAGAAATTTATTTAAAATTATGTTAAAATTATTTTATCTTTCTAATTTTCTAATCAATTCAACAAATCCTATGATGCCAAATGTTTTATTCTTATAAAATTTAATTCTAATAATTTTAAAAAATTAGTATCAATCATAAATCCAAGTTTCTTTCTTCGAAACTTAAGGTTGTTTAGTACAAAAGAAATTACATTTAATGGTAATGTAATGGTTAAGTAATTATTATCTTTCATTTTTAGAACGATTCACATTTTTTTAATTAGTCTTATTTTGCTTTATAGGACCTATAATTTGCCTATTTTCTTTACAATGGAATAACTACATAACTTAATCTTTCGTAGCATAAACTAATCTCACTTGAATGTGAAAGTAGGCATTTTAATTTGTTAGCTTCTTGTTGATAAAACTTAATCACATAAGTGCCACCTTTTTTCTACCAAGTAATGACAATTGATTATCTTTTAATATTTTATAATGTTGAATATTAAAGAAAACACAATATCCATTATAGCATGGTTGAATAATAAGTTCTTAAATATTGATTGATACTAAAAGTCTAGAATGAGTTGATATCCTAACCTATTCTAAATAAGCTTAGGATCACAAACATTTTCCATATGAGTTACACAAAGACACAAAAAAAAGCATGTCTCTATAAGTCCTAAAATATGGAGATACACTTACAAAATTACCTAAGAATTAAATTTTGGAACCCTAACAATCTTGGGTTCAATATTAGTAGGGTGTGGATGCTGTGTTTTTGCAAACAAATTTTTAACATTTTTTTCTTTAGAAATCCACTCATATCTATTATTCTTTAGATTTATGGATTTTTTTAATTGAACAATCAAATGTAAGATTTCCAAATTTTGAAACATTGTTACATACAATAAGAGATTTAACTTGATAGTTAAATATATGTAAAGAAGGAATAAGTGGTTCATTGAATGCGTGGTTATATGTATATTTTAATCTATAATTATAATATAAGACAACATTATTTGTTGTCACATGACTATAAGATGAAGCAAGTTTGAGTAATATGTAGCATTTAAGTATCCATTACTCTTTTTTGCATGATTGAGTTAAGTAGCATATGAAATTACATGTGAATGATTACAAGAAGATAAATGAGAAAATATATTAGCATAGTTTCATTTTAGGTCATGCATTTCTTTTTCAAGTGAAACAAATTTTTTTAATTTTTCTTTAAGCAAATAATTTTCTTTTCATAAATTATCACTCTCTAATTATAAAATATCATTACATGTAATATGCTTAGGTAGTTCATTTTCATATTCCATATTTGAGGCTTGCAAACATGAAACATTAGAAATATAGGCATAAACTTGATTAGTTAATGAAATATTTTCCTCCTAAGTAAATAACATTGTTCATTAAATTCAACTATTTTAGATTCATATTTACCCCAAACTTTCCTAAAATCATCATTCATTTTAATTACTTTTTTTTGCTAAAAAAGTAATTTATTAAAAAAGTTTGATATTTCATGACAAGATTCAAAGCTAGACTCATGGCTAGAATTAGAAGTACTTGGTACAAGTTCACCTCCAAGATTCTTCTCTAAATTGTGTTTCTTGTTGTTCCTCTTCTTCTTCTCTTCATTCTTTCAATGGTTCATCTCCTTCTTATCATCACCAATATCTTGAGATCCATTCTAACATAAAGCTTATCTAATCCCTGCATCATCTCAAGACAACTGTAGCTATCACACCAATTCCTTGAGACAATGCACAAAATAAGTAATTTATTGCTTTAAAATTTAATGGAATTAACATTCTTGATCTATTACATCAATTTTGGGAAGTGCAAAAAAATGGATAACAAAATCTTCACAAATCAACATTAATCTTTTGAACAAAAATTTTAAGTGCATTTTCCCAAATTAAAAAATGTTCACCCTTAAATAATGGCAAACAACATGATGAAAATTCTTCACATGAATTTTCACAAATATCAACTATGGTTGAAGTCATTTTAAGCATAAATAAAACAATTATAATAACAAAATCAAGTAATTTGATATTAAATAAAAATGATAATATTGTTTTTGATATTGATAAAGAAAAAATAAACATAAAAGCCATTAAAATTAATATCATAAATACTTTCCCCACATTAATAAGGGTCACCTTAATTATTTGACTCACTATTTGTAGGAAACCTTCGTTGATACCAATTGAAGTGAAAATGAGGGTGTGAATTTGACAAGAGGGGGATGGGAATGAAATGTAGATTGTCAAATATTTTTGCTAATTTTATGACTATTTATTTTTTAAACATTCCTTATAAAAAATTATGTTTAAGGAAAACTTTGATCTACAAATAAAGTAATTTATAATTTTTATGATTATGAAAACTAAAAATAAAAGTTGGAATAGTACACCATAATTTTTAGAGGGTTTTGTTTAAACTTGAACTTACGCTTAACCCTAAATATGGCCGAGAAAGACTCTACTATTAAAAGTTTTATAACTTGAGATTTTTTCCTTATAGGCCACATGTAATCTACTAGCTTTTTGTGTCCAACTAAACTTTGGATTTTATGAGCTCAAACTCAAATCAATTTTTTACAAGGTCAAACTAAGCTCAGGCATTTCTAAATATTGAGCCTTTTATCCAAAAAAAAATAAATAATAAATAAACTCCCAATAAAATAGTACAAATTTTCTTATACTGTTTGATGAATGTAAAATGGCACAAAGAAGCTCAAAATTATGAAGAGAATTGAAAATTTGAAAGCTTAAAAGAATTAGATTTAGTTGGAAAAAATTTTGAATTTCAAGTAGTTGTAGGCCGTAGGGGTTGCAAGGGAAACTTTATGCCTGTAGACTATGGTGCAACCCTTCTATGAGAAGTTAAAATCTTTTTCATGTTCATTTGTTATTTTATTCATCATAATTAGTTATCAAAAGAAACGTTTTGGTCATACACATTAAAAACGCAAGCAAAATTTTTTAGAAGGCTTTTGCCAAAACAACTAAAATACTTTTCCAAGTAGTCTAAAAAATATTATAAAACGAATACTAAAATGCGATATATAATGCCTAATTATTTAGCTATTATGTGATATTAATTGGAGCCATTGGATCAGCTCAGAGTTGATCGAAATTATCTGATCAAATGTTGTAAAGGTAGATGCATTCTAAACGGTTGGATCAAATTGAATTAGATGAGGGCTATTCAACCATGCTAAATGAGACCTTGATCATTTAATTAATCAATGATAAAATTGAGAAAGATCTAGATCGTAGGGCTCAAAATGGATTATTTGGAAAGACAAGCTTTAAGAATAGATTTGTCACAAAGAGAGCTTTTTGGTGATGTCATGCGAGTTCACAACCATTAGATGTTGAGTAAGGATCAATTATTTTTAATGGATGAAGAAGTAGCTATTTGATTGGCACATCAAATGGATATTTAGATTGATTAAGATCATTTTTAAAGTGGAGGTAATCTCCACCATGCAATCATGAAAGTGCATGATTAGATAGCATTGAGCACTCCCCATTTCTGGTACAAGTTATATAAATTTGTTAAAATTTTCACTTAAATTTCCCCCAATATACCATGAAACTTTAATTATCCTCTCATGTGACCTTTACACCAGTTTATTTTAGTTTCATTATATTACTCTAACATAACTAATTTCACCTTTATTGTATATTTACTAAATATTGAAATAATATTTTATTATTATTACTGTTCATGTACTTTGACAATTTACTATAATTCAATGCTTGGGTTCATCGAGATGAAGCAAATGTTGTTGAACTCACCTTCACAGGTTCTATGTAATCAAATATACATTTTTATTATTTTTAAATGTTTATTTTCCAATATTTTTGCATACTTTGCAATACATTCCATTAATTCGCTATTTGACTATTGAGAATATTATGCCCAAATCCTTAGTATCACAGAATGCTTTTTTAATTTTTAAATTTTTAGTAATTTTAAATTAGGTTTAGTTGAAATGAAATAAATATCATTTGACTCTTTTTTATTAGCTTTATTCAATTAAATGTATATTTTGTTTTCTTATGTTTTGGCATATTTTACGAGATATTTAACTTTCGCATATAATTTGATGATTGATGATGTTACACTTTATCTCCATAGTATCATGAAATGAACTTTCTTGTACAATTTATCTTATTTCTCCAATTGTTTTTGTTTTGTTTTTGTATATTATAACATAACTCTAAATCTCCTCTTATATGATGTTTGCATGCCTTTGTTTTTCTTGTAGTGCATTACTTTAATTTATTTCATTTTAACTTTAATATACATCCACTTTATATTAGAATAATAATTTATTACTCGTTATGCTTATTCAATTTTTGTAATTCATTGTATTTCCAAATGAGGTTTGATTGAGATGAAGCAAATTTTGTTGTACTCATCTTACTAACTCTATCTATTTTAATATTTGATTTTTTAAAACTTTTTTATTTTTTGAGGTTTAGCACACTTTATAAGATATTTTAGTTTGTACCTAATTTGTTGATTTGGTTATATTCATTCCTTCACTTTTCCTTATTTCATCTTTAATATATATTTACATAACTTTGAAATAATAACTTGTTTATAATTATGCTTATTTACTTTTCTAACTCATAATAATTCCAATAAGGTTAAATTAAGACAAAACAAATGCCATTAGGCATACTAAAAAAATTAAATATTAATTTTTAAACAAATGTCACACTTCATCTTTATAGCTTCACAAAATGCAACTTTCTTATACAAGTTATCTCATTTTCTTTAAATATTTTGCATCAATTTCAGATATTACTATGAAACTTTAATTTTTCCTCTAAGGTGACCTTTACATCTCCTTTTTCTATACATCATAGTTTTTAAATTTTTCGAATTTTAGTTATAGTACTTGTTTTCTTAATATTAAAACAATAGCATATTATTAATTATTACTATTTTATGTGATAATACATAATAATTAAAAATGAGGTCTGATTGAGATGAAAGAAATGTCATTAGACTCATATTCATGACCTCTACTCAATTACATAATTTTAACTTTATAAATATTTTTTTCAAAAAAGTTTTATGCTTTATGAAACATTTGAATTTGTAGGTTATTTGACAATCTGGAATGTTACGCTCAATCTCAATATCATTGAACAAAACGTTCTTGTCTAATTTATCTTATTTCTTTAAGTTTTTTTATATTGTTATATTACAATGTCACTCTAAGTCTCCTCTCATGTGGCCCTTAAATGTCATTAGTTTTGTTTTGTTATATTAGTTCAATTCATCCCATTTCAACTTTAATATATATTTATTCAATATTATAACATTAATTTAATATTATTTATGATTATTTATTTTGGTAATAATTTTTAGAAATTATAAATAGAACCTTATTAAGTGGAATCAAATAGATATTTTTGTAAATTACATTAACTCCAAATCAAGTCAAATTTAAAAGAAATAAATGTTGTTGGACTCATCTCAATGATCTCTTTTAAATCAAATATTTATTATTATATTTGTAAATAATTGTATGGTTTTTGACATGCTCTATAATGCTTTTGTAGTTTTGCCTAATTTGATAATCTTAGTCGCATTATATCTGTTTTTTATCTTGAAATGCAACTTTACCATATAATTTATCTCGTCTCTATAAGTTTGCTTTGATTTCATAAATTACTATGGAGCACTAAATTTTGTCATGTGACTTTTATATTGCTTTTATTTGGTTATACTACATTACTTAAATTTATTTCTTTTTCCTTAAATATCTATTTCTTCATTATTTTAAAATTATATTTTAGTTTTTGTTGATATTTATTATCATAATTCATGATAATTTTGAAGAAGGTTGATTAAAGATGAAATAGTCATTGTTATATTAGTCTTATTGAGCTCTTATTAATTAAATATTTATTTTTTAATATTTTTAAATTTTTTAATGGATTTGAAATACTTCACAAGACGTAATGATTAGCACCTAAGTTGATGGTTGTGAATGTCACATTGGATGTTGTTAGTATCTCAGGGTACAACTTTCCTACACAAGTTATCTCAATTCACTAAATTTTTCAATTGAATTTATTTATACTACTATGAAACTTTAATTATCCTCTCATGTGATCTTTACATAATTTTATTTTATTTACATTATAATACTTTAACTTATCAAATTTCAACCTTAATATATATTTAAAAATTATTAAAATAATAATTTATTATTATTTATGTTCATTTACTTTAATAATTTATTGTCATCCAAAGCGAGGTCTTATGGAGATGAAGTAAACCCTATTGAACTCACCATGACAGTCTATTCAATTAAATATTTAGTTTTATATTTTTAAAATATTTAGTTTCTAAGCTTTTTGGATGCTTTATAATACATTTTCATTCATTATTTGACTATCAAGAATATTACACTCAATCTTACTAGTATCACAAAATGAGTATTTATTTTTTAATTTTTTGTAATTTTAAATAAGATCTGATTGAAATAAAAGAAACATCATTTGACTCTTCCTTATTAGCTTTATTCTACTAAATCTATATTTTTTATATATTTTGTTTTCTTAAGTTTTGACATATTTTATAAGACATTTTGCATTGGCTTCTAATTTGATGATGAAGGATGTTACACTTTGCTCTTTAATATCATTGAATGATGTTTCTCATATGATTTATCTTATTAATCCAAAGGTTTTTGTTTTGTTTGTGTATATTATAATATAACTTTAAATCTCCTCTTATATGATATTTACAGGTCATTATTTTTCTTATAGTGAATTATTTCAATTTATCTCACTTTAGGTTTGATATATATCTACTTTATATTAGAATAATAATTTACTACTACATATGCTTACTTATTTTTGTAATTTGTTGTATTTTCAAATAAGGTTGATCGAGATGAAGTGAACATTGGTTGACTCATCTTAAAAAATCAATCTAATTAAATATTCAGTTTTGTTCTTTTGAACTTCTTATTTTTTATGGTTTAACACATCTTATAAGATATTTTGGTTTGTACCTAATTTGTTGATTTAACTATATTCATTCCCTTAATTTTTCTTATTTCATCTTTAATATGTATTTACATAATTTTGAAATAATAACTTATTACTAATTATGCTTGTTTATTTTTATAATTCATAGTAATTTAATTAAGATGAAACAAATGTCATTAAACATATCAACTAATTAAATATTTATTATTAAAAAATGTCACACTTTATCATAATAGTTTCTTAAAATGCAACTTTTTCATACAAGTTATCTCATTTTCTTCAATTATTTCTCTTCAATTTCATTATATTACTATGAAACTATAATTTTCCTCTAAGATGACCTTTACTCTCTTCCTTTTTTCCATTACATTCCTTTAATTTACTTAATTTTAGTAATACTATATATTTACTTTATATTAAAATGATAATATATTATTAATTATTATTATTATTTCATATGGTAATTTATAATATTTAAATATTGGGTTTGATCACAATGAATGAAATGTTATTGCACTCATATTGATGACCTTTATTCAATTAGATATTTGTTAATTTTTTTAATGCTTTACGAAACATTTGAATTTGTAGTTGATTTGATGATCTAGAATGTTGCGCTCAACTGCCTTAACATCATGGAATACAACTTTCTCTTCTAATTTATCTCTTCATGAAATGTGTTTTCAATATTTTTTTTATATTATAATGTCACTCTAAATCTGCTCTCATGTGACCTTGGCATGTCGTTAATTTTGTATTACTATATTACTTCAATTCATCTCATTTCAACTTTAACATGTATTTATTTAATATTATAATATTAATTTGCTATTATTTATGCTTTTGTTTTGTAATTTGTAGTATATCTAAATAATGCCTAATTTAGTCGAATCATATATCATTAGACTCATGTTGATGAGCTCTACAAAATTTAATATTCAATTTTATAGTTTTAATGTTTTTATTTTCTAGAGATTTTACATATTTTATGAGGTATTTTGTATTTGTACTTCTTTCATGATTAATGATGTTACATGTAATCTAGTTAGCATCTTGAAATACAGCTTCCACTAAATTTAAACTCATTTCTTTCAATTTTTTTACTCTAAATTTGTTTTATTGAATTCTTTCGTTTACAAATTTTTTTCTTTAATATAGGTTTACTTAATATTAAAATAAAATTTTATTTATATATTTTTTATTTTTTTTTTGTTATTCATAGTAATTTCAAATGAGGTTGAGTTGATATGAAAAAAGCATTTTTAGTCATGACTATCTCTAATCAATTAAATATTAATAGTTTATTTTATAAATTAATTTTTCTACAATTGTTACACTCTTTATGAGACATTAAGATTGGCACCAGGTTTGATGATCAAGGATTTCACACTTGATCACATTAGTATCTTTGAGTGCAACTTTCCTATATAGGTTATCCCACTTCATTAAATATTTTAATTCAATTTAATTATATTACTATGAAACTCTAATTTTTCTCAAGTATGACCTTGCATTACTTTGTTTTGGTTATATTATATTTTCAAAAGTCACTAATTTTTATTTTATTATATTATTTTTTAGTATTGAAGTAATAATTTCTTATTATTTATGCTTAGTTTTTTTACTATTTCATACTAATTCAAAATGAGATCCAATTGAGATTAAAGAAATGTCACTAGATTGATCTCGATGTTCTTTATCCTATTAAATATTTAATTTTAAACTTGTAAATGTTATATTTCCTTAGCTTTTATAAGTTTTTTGAGAATGTTTTATTTGTGCCTTATTTGTCAATCAAGAATTTAGACTTAATTTACTTTGTATCATTGAAAGCAACTTTCCAATACATTTTATCACATTTCATAAATTTCTTCTGGTTTAATTTCATTATATTACCATATAACTCCAAGTCTCCCCTCATGTGGCCTATACATTATGCTAATATAGTTATATTACATTGCATTAGTTTAGCTCATTTAAGCTTTACTTTATATTTATTTAATATTAAAATAACAATTTATTATTATATGTGCTTTTTTTAGTTTGGTAATTCATAGTACTTCCAAATGATGTATGGTCAAGACAAAAGTATTAGACTCATCACAAAAAGCTTTACCTAATTAAACAATCCTTTTTATTATTTTATGAATGTTTTTCATATGTATAAGCATACTTTACATGACATTTTGTCTAGTACCTAATTTGGTGATTGAGGATGTACACCTAATCTAAAATTTTATTGGAATAAATCTTTCAAATACAATTTATCTCATTTCTTAATTTGTTTTTACTTTGAGTTAAATATATTACTACGTAGAGGTAAATCTCCACTAATATAACATTCACATGTCTTTGATTTTGTCATATAATATTGTTGAACTTATTATTTTTTTTGCTACATTATTCATTTATTGAATATTAAAATAATATTTATTATGCTTATTTATTTATTATTTATATTTAATTACTTTAGTATGTTATAGGAAGTCCATACATGGTCTGAATGAGACATAATAATCAACATTTGGCTCATCTAGATGTGCCATGTCTAATTAAATAATTATTTTTCTATTTTTAAATATTTTATTTATAATGTTACTTAATTATTTAGTAGTGATTTCGTTTCACATATGATTTGATGTTTAAAAATGTTACACTCCATTTGCTTTGGAACTTGGAATGCAACTTTTTTGTATAATTTATTTCATTTTTTCTTCTTCGGTTTTATTATATTTCTATGATAATCAATTCTCATCTCTAGTGACCTTTACTTTATTTGGTTAGATATATTGTTGCAATTTACCTCTTTTTTATCTTTTGTATACATTTTCTTAATATTGCAATAATAATTTACTATTATATATGTTTATTTAATTTAGTAATTCATAGTGATTTTGTTTGGCATTACATCATGACAAAATATACTATTGAGCTAGTTTTATAAGATCTATCTAATTACATCTTAATTTTTATATATATATATTTTTTAGTATTTTTAGTTTTAAAGTTATAGTAGGCTTTATTAGATTTCAAGACTCACACCTAATTTGATTATTTGTGATGTCATACTTTATCTCATTAGTATCATTTAATGTAGTGTTACTATGTAACCCTAATTCTCCTCTTCTATAACATTTTTATTTCTTTGATTTGATTACTATATTACTTCAATTTATCTCATTTCATCTTTAATATATATTTATTTTTATAAAAAATAATAATAATTTTTTATTTATGCTCATTTAGTCTAAGAATTCATATTAATTCTAAACAAGGTCTGAGTGAGATGAAATAAATGTTCTTAGACTTGTTTATATCAGCTTCATCCAATTTCATGCATTGAAGTGTGGTGTTTGTAAATA
Source organism: Vanilla planifolia (assembly GCA_023846275.1). Classification (NCBI taxonomy): domain Eukaryota; kingdom Viridiplantae; phylum Streptophyta; class Magnoliopsida; order Asparagales; family Orchidaceae; genus Vanilla; species Vanilla planifolia. The sequence goes on from JAIUJO010000105.1 coordinate 1,506,516, forward strand.
ATTTGCCCATTTTTATCAAAATGTTTACTTTGATAATATCAACATGTAATTCTAAATGTTCTATCATTTTAGTTTTATGTCTTTGATTTGGTAATGTTATAATGGTTTAATTTAACTTGTTTCATTTTTAAAATATATTTATTTAATACTAAAAAAATAATAATGATTTATCATATAAAGTATGTCATTCTAAATTTCATCTCATGTGATTTAAATTTGACTTTAATTTGGTTATATTCCTTTGCTTTTATTTGACTCATTTTAACTATAATATATGTTCACTTAATAGTATAATAAACATATATTATTATTTAAACTTATTTACATTGGTAACTTGCAAAAGTTCCAAATAAGATTTAATTGACAGTAATTAAACATCATTGGAGTACCCTTAAAGGGATCTATCCAAATAAATATTCATTTTTTATATCTTTAAATATTTTTTTATTAGATTGTTTTATGTGAGACATTTTGATTCATACCTAATTTGATGATTAAGAAAGTTACACTTGATTTTGTTAACAATTTGCAATATAGTTTCCCTATATAATATATCTTTTTAAATTTTTACTTTGATTTATCGATATTACATTGAAAATCTCAATCTTCTCTCAACTGACAATTACCAGATTTTTATTTTTTTATATTGAATTGCTACATTTTATTTTGTTTCAACTTTAATATATATTTATATATTATTAAAATAATTAAAAATTTTAATGAAATGAGATAAATTGTGTAAGAAAGTTGCATTCCAATATTCTAAGGAAATTGACTTCACTTCTTCGATCATAAAGCTTGAACAAAGCTTCAAAATTAAAAATTTTAATAAAATATAGAAAAATTTCTCTTTAATTGGATAAAGCTCATAGAGATGAGTTTAATTACATTTGTTTCATTTTGGTTAAACCTCCTCGAGAATTACTATGAATTACAAAGACAAATAACCATATAAAAACAACAAATTGCTAATTCAATATTAAGTTAATATAAGTTAAAGTTGAAATAAATTAAATTAAAGAAATATAAAACAACAAAATAAAAAATTTATGTAAAAGTCACATGAGAAGAAATTTGGAGTTACATTGTAATATAACCATATAAAATGAAAAACTTTGAGGAAATATCTTAAATTATACAAAATAATTCCACTCGAAGGTAGTAAGAAGATTGTGTGTAACATCGATCATCATCAAAATTGGTAAGAATTAAATTTCCTTTTAAGGCATTCTTAAAACCTTCAAAAAAATAAAAATAAAATTTTTAGAAGTTATAGCTCATCAAGGTGGTCTAACAATAATTATGTTGTCTTTATTAGACCTCATTTTAAATTATCACAAATTATAAAATAAAATAAGTACAAATTAAAAAAATTATTATTTTGATTTTAAGTAAATATATATTAATGTTACAATCAAATCATTTCAAAAATTATAACATAATGAAATCTAAGAAAAGTAATGGTCGCATAAAAGGATATATAAACTTACATAGTAATATAACCAAATCATTATAAAGAATTTGAAAAATGAGATAAAATACTTGAGAAAGTTGTATTCAAAGATATTATAGTGATTGAGGGTAACTTCATTAATCATCAAATTTGTTACGAATTAAATTTCTTCTAAAGCTCTTAAAAGCCTTAAAAAAAGGATTTTAAAATTTTGAAATAAATATTTAGTTAGATAAAGCTAGTCAAGGTGACTCCAATAATATTTATTTCATCTCGAATAGACCTCATTTGGAATTATTAAGAATTATCAATGTAAATAAGCATCATTAATGTTAAAATATTAATTTAAGATTATGTAAATATAAATTAAATTTTGAAAAGAAACATTGAAGGAATGTTACAACCAAACCAAATCAAAGTGAGGTAAGGGTGACAATACAAGATAATTTGAGTTATGTAATATTCTAACAAAAAGTGAGTAAAAATTTTAAAAAATAAGAAAAATTGTATAGGAAAGTTGCATTCGAAGATACATAGAAGATTGAATGTAACATCCTTAATCGACGTGTCAGGTTCAAATGAAAATTTGTCGTAAAGTATCATAAATTAATCATGAAATATTAACATATATTAAAGTTGAAATAAAATAAATTAAATTAATATAATATAACCAGATCAAATCAAGGTAAAAGGCACTCGAGATGAGGACTAACATAGTATTATAACAAATCAAAAGACATAAATTCCATAAATCAAATTAAGTTTAATTATAAAAGAAAGTTTTATTTGAAGATTCTATCAAAATTAGGTATAATATCTTTGGTCATCAAATTAGGTAAAAAACATACCTGATAAAACATGCCAAACCTTTAGAAAAAATATTAAAACATATAAAAATTAATATGTTATTTGTTATAGCTTATTGAAATGAGTCCAATAATAGTTATTTTATCAATGTAATATTACAAAAAAAATGTAAGATCACATGAAGAGAGAGTTAGAGTTTCATAGTATTAATAATATCAAAATAAAAATTTTGAAGAAATGAGAAAAATTTTATAGGATAACCAAATTTTGAGAAATTAGAAAGATTAAGTGTAGCAACCTATAGACAAAGAAGATATAGTCCAATCAACATGATGTAATGGTCACACGAGAGGAGCTTTAGAGTAGTACAATAATATAATATAATTAGGCCAAAACATTTATTGAAATTAGATAAATGACATGGTGAAATTACTTTCCATGAAGCTTAGGAGACAGAGTGTAACATTCTTAATCATCAAATTAGGTGTAACTTGAAATGTCTCACAAAACACAAGGAATTTGAGAAAATAAATTATTTATAAATATAAAAATAAATATTTAATTGTATAGAGCTTATCAAGATGAGTTTAACATTATTTTTTTAGTAAGACATTATTTTGAATCATTATGAATAACAAATAAAAATAAATTTAAATAATAATAAATTTTTATTTTAATGTTAAGTAAATATCTATTAAAAGTTTGAGTGAGTTAGATTAAAAACATGTAATATAAGAAAATTAAAACAAGGTATGGTTCACATGAGTGGAGAATTAGAGTTACATATTAATATAATGCAAAAAAGTAAAAATATCAAAGAAATTATATAAATTACATGAAAATTTTAATTCTAAGATAATAACAATATCAAGAATTACATCATCATTCAAAAAGTGTGTCAAAATTTTCAAAAATAAAATATTTTAAAAAATGCTAACTATAAATATTTAATAGGATAGATCTTGTCAAGATGAATCTAACAATTTTTATTTTTGCTTGATTGGACCTCATTGGTAATTACTACAAAATACAAAAATAAATAAGCATAAATAATAATACTTACTTTTTTAATATTAATTAAATATATATGTTGGATTGAGATAATTTGAAAAACTGTAATATAATAAAATCAAAGCAATGTAAAAGTCAGAACAAAGATTTAGAGGGTCATAATACCATAACCAAATGGAAAAAAACATTTAAGAATTGAGATTAATTAAAATAAAAATTCCAATTCCAAGATACTATAGAGATTGAGTATAACATCTAGGATAGTCAAATAAGGTTAAAATTAAATTTATGAAAAAACAAACATAAAATATTAAATGATGTTTGAAGCTATAAATTTTTTTAAATTAGTTAGATTTCAACAAGACAAGTCTAATGGCATTTACTTTATGACTTCATTTAGAATTATAATCAATTATCAAATTAAATAAACCTAAATAATAAAACATTATCAACTAAGCAACGGATATGCAAAAATAGATTTATGCCAACATAGTACTATGACCAAATCAATGAAAACATTTTCATGAAATAACATAAATTGTATGTGAAATGATTATTTCAAGATTCTAAGGGGACTAAGTGTTACACCCTTGATCATCAAAACTTGTATAAATATAGATGTCAAATAAATCCTACAAAAACCTTAGTAGTTAAAGTTTTCAAAAATTTTAGAATAAGTATTTAATTTCATAAAACTCATTTATACTAATCTGCTGATGCTTTTTCCATGAATATTAAATATTTTTGAAGTTAAATTATTTGATAAATGTATAAAAACTAATTTTTTGTATTTTAATATTACATAAATTTATATTAAAATTGAAATAAGATTAATTAAAACAATGTAATAAAACCAAATCAAAATAAGAAAAGAGTCAAATCAAAAAAGAGTTTGAGTTAATAATATAGCAAACTCAAATCAAAATAGTTTAAGAAAAAAGTTACACAAGAATGCTATCTACATTAACAAGATCAAGTGTAACATTATTAATCATCAAATTAGGTATGAATCAATACTCATTAGAAAAATGAATACTTAATTAGATATAGCTTATCGAGATAAGTCTAACTATATTTGTTTCATCTTTATTAGACTTCATTTGGAAGTACTGTGATTAACAAAAAACAATGAGCATAAACAATAAAAACCATTACTATAATATTAAGTAAATATATATTAATACAAATATAAGACAAATCAGAATAATATAATATAATAAAATAACAAAAAAAGCAAGGGTCACAAAGATTAGAATATGAGTAATATAGTAACATAGCTTATCAAAAGCAAAATATTTGAAGTAAAGAAATGAGATAAATTTTAAAAGAAAGTTGCATTCCATGATATTAAGGAGGTCAAGGGTAATATCCATAATTGTCAAATCAAGTTTGAACAAATATACCTTATAAAGTTTGTCAAATTCCTAAAACATATTTATAAATCTAAAAATTATTATTTAATTTGTTATAGCTAATAATACAAGTCTAATCAGATTTCCTTCATGTTTATTAAATAATGTTTAGAATTACTATGAATTACCAAAATAAATAAGCATAAATACAAATAAAGTTTTATTTTAATATTAAGTAAATATATAATAAAACCAAAATAAGATAAATTGATAAAATATAATATAATCATAAAAAGTTTTAAGTCCATAAGAGATGAGACTTAGAGTTTGATATAGTACAACAAAAACAAAGTAAAAACTTTGAAAAAATGAGATAAATTATATAGGATAGTTGCATTTTAATAAACTAAAGAAATCAAGTATAATATCTTAATAATCAAATAAGACATAATATGAAATGAATCATAAAGAATGCTAAAATATATAAAATAAAATATCTTAAATATAAAAATTTATACTTAATTTCATAAAGATCAATGATATGAGCCCTACGATATTTTTTCATCTCTATAGAACCTCATTTTGAATTAGTATAAATTACCAAATCACATAAGCATAAAAATTAACAAATTATATTTAAATATTAAGTAAACATATATTAAAGTAGAAATGAGATAGGTTATAGTAATATAACATAACACAATCAAAGCTACGTAAATGTCAAAAGCTAGGAGAAATATCGTTACATAATAAAGCAAAATAAAAGTGAAAATTTTGAAGAGATATGTTACATTATATGAGAAGATTCCATTCCAAGGAAATAAAGAGATAAAATATAACATCTTCAATCAAGAAATTAAGTTTGAATAAAGATGTCTATTAATGCATGCCAAAATCATAGAAAACAAAATATTTTTAAATTTGGAAAATGAATATTTAATTTGATAAAGCTTGATTAGACAAGTCAAATGATGTTAATTTTGTCACCATCAATCTTCCTTCCAAATCATTGCAAATTAATAAAGTTAATAAGCACAAATAATAATAAATTATTCTTTTAATATTAAGTAAATATATAATAAAGTTATAATGACATAAGTTGTAACAAGTTAATATAATTGAATGAAAGCATTGGGATGATCAAATTTATGGAGAGTTAGAATAGCATAATAGTATTATCAAATCAAAGTAAAAAAGTTCAACAAATCAGATAAGTTATACGAGAAAATTATATTCTAAGATACTGAGAAGATAGAGTGTAATATTTTTTATTGTCAAATGATGTATGACTAAAAAATGACTTGCAAAACATGCCAAATTCATAGATAATAAATTATTTAAAAATTTAAAAATGAGTATTTAATAGAATAAAACTCATTAAGATGACTTTGATGATATTTGTTGTCTTAACTAATTGTCAATCAAAATAACTATGATTTACTTAATTAAATAATCCTAGATCATAATAAATTATTATTTTAATCTTTGATAAGTTGTATTAAATAAGAAACGAGATAGATTGAAGGAATTTAATATTATAGAATCAAAGTTAGATAACTTTCACTCAAGAGAACAGATAAAGTTACACAAAAATAAAAGCAATTCAAAGTTAAAATTTTCATGAAGTTAGATAAACTACACACAAAATTTCTATTTCAAGATAATAGGGAGATCTAGTCTAACATCATCCATCATTAAATCTAGTATTTATCAAAATATCTCATAATGCAATCAAATGCACTAGAAAAAATATTTAAAAAAATTAAAATAAATATTTAATTCAATATTGGTAATGGAGATTGGTAAAACTGTACTTACTTCACCTTAATCAAAACCCATTTGGAATAACATTAAACTTCGAAGTAAATAAATGTAAATAATAATAAATTATTTTTTAAAAAATTAAGTAAATATATATTAAAAATAAAAAGAAACTTGAGTAAATAAGATATAAATAAATAAAAGACATTTGGAGGTCACATGTGAGAAGTCTAAGAGTAATAGTGATACAAATGCTAAAGTGAGAATATTTAAAGTTACGTAGTAATATAAACAATATCTCAACAAAAGATTTGGCAAAATAAGAAAAATAGTATAAGAAATAAAATTATGAGACATTAAAGATTAAAAGTGTGATAACAACGATCCTAAAATCTATTATATATTCACATTTCTTCTAAAGCATGTTAAAATAATAAGAAAAACAACTACAAATAAAGAAGTTAATATTTATTTTGATAGAGCTTCTCGAGACATATCTATAGACATTTGTGTCATACCTTTTGGACCTCTCTTAGGATAATTTTGAATTACCAAAGTACGTAAGCCAAATAATAATAAAATATTGTTATAATATTAAGTAAATTTCTATAAACCTAAAGTTAGATAAATTGAAGATATGTAATTTAACCAAATCAAACCTAGTAAGGCTCACAAAAGACAAGAATTAGGGTTACATAGCAACATAACTTAAAAACTTAAAAGATTTCAAAGCATTAGACAAATTATACAAGAAAATTGCATTCTAAAATGATAAAGAAATCATGTGTGTCATCCTAGATCATCAAATCATGTAAGAATTGAAATGACTCAAAAAGTTTGCCAATACCATGGAAAAAAATATATGAAGGAATATAAGCAAGAATATTATATTTGATAGAGCTGGTTGAGATGAGTCCAAAAATATTTATTTCATCTTGACAAGACCTTAATAAGAATTGCTAAAAATTATTAAAATAAATTAGAAAAAATAAAACAAAATTATTATTTTAATAATAAGTAAGTATATATTAAAGTTGGAATAAGATAAATTAAAGTAATGCAATAGAACAAAATCAAATTGATATGAACGTCACATTATTAAAGATTTAGACTTATATAGTAATATAACCCAATCAAAACTAAATCTTTCAAGAAATGACAAATTTTGAGAAAACCTTTCATTCTATCGTGTTCAAGAGAACAATTGTAACTTCCCATATTCATAAAAAGAAGTAATGAAATAACTTTTAAAAGCTGTCAAAACAACATTTATTTCATCTCTTTTTGGTAATGTTTCTGAATTACTATGAATTATCAAATTGCAAAACTATTTAAAATAATAAATTCTATTTAAATATTATTAAATATACTAAAGCAAATACAAAATAAAATGAAGAAAAGTGACTTATTGGTCACACCAGATGAGATTTATAATTACATAGTAACATAATCAAATGAAAATAAAAAAATAAAAGATAAATTGTATTGGAAAGTTGCATTCGAAGATATAATGGAGATAGAGTGTAATATGCTCGATTGTGAAATGAAGAATAAATCTAAATGTCTCATAATGTCTGTCAAAATATTTAATTACATAAAGCTCGTTATAATGAGTCCAGTAGAGTTTGTTTTGTCTTGCTAATATCATATTCAGACTTACTGTGGCTTATCAAATGAAATAAGTATAAATAATAATAAAATATTAGGTTGATATTAATTAAACAAATATTAATGCTAAAATGAGTTATGTTGAACCAATGTAATGTAAAAACACATAATGGGGTAAGGGTCACAGAACAAGGGAATAATAGTTACGTAGTAATCTACTAATCAAATTGAAACAATTTAAGAAATGTGATAAATTGCACAAAGAAGTTGCATTCGAAGAGACCAAGGAGATTAGGTAAAATATCATCGATTATTGAATCAAGTATGAATCAAACTCCATAATAAAATAGAATGAAAAGCATTAATAAATTAAATGTTTAAAAATATAAAATAAAAATTTAGTTGGATAGAGCATATTAAAATAAGTCCAATTATAATTGATTCATCTTTATCAGACATCATTTAGAATACCACAAATAAGAAAAGTAAACAAAATTTAATAATAATAAATTATTATTATAATTTTAATTAAATATTTTTTAAAGGTAAAATGAGATAAATTTAAGTATTATAATATAATAAAACCAAAGTGTTATAAAGGTTAAATGAGAAATATTTTAGAGTTACATAGCAATATAATCAAATAAAAGTAAAAATTTTGAAAAAATAAGACAAATTTGAGGAAAGTTGCATTCCATGTTATAAAGGAGATAGAGTGCAACTTCTTTAATTATTAGATCATATGCCAAATGAAGTTTCTTATAAAGTGTGCCAGAACCAAAAAAATAAAATAACTAAATATGTCAAAGCATAAAAATGAAAAATTAATTTGATAGAGATTATTTGTAATTTCTTTAAATTACTAGGAAAAAAATCATAAATAATAAGAAATTATTATTTAATGTTATGTAAATATATAGTTGAAATTAGATAAGTTTAATTAATGTCATATAATGAGATCAAAGCAATGTAGTAGTAATATGAGTTTAGGATTAGACTTCATTGTAATATAATCAAGTAATAATAACAAATTTTTAAAAACAATGAGAAATTATATTAGAAAGTTCTACTCCATGGCATTAAGAAGATCAATTGTAAAACTCTTGATCTTAAAAGTAATTACTAATTGAAATATCTAGTGAAAAATGAAAAAAATATAAAAAATAAAATATTTAAACATAAAAAAAAATTAATATTTTATTAGATAGAGCTCATTGAGATGAATCCAACATCATTTATTTTGAATGGACTGGACCACGTTTTTTAATACTATGAATTATTAAAAAACATAAGCATAATTAATTAAGAATTATTATTATTATTATTATTATTATTATTATTTTAATTATATATTAAAGGCAAAATGAGATAAATTGAGATAGTGTAATATACTAAATCAAAGTGATATGTAACTCAAAAGAGAGAAGATTTTGAGTAACATATTAAAATAAAAAACTTAAAGAAAAACATTTAATCAATTGTACATAAACTATAAGAAAATTTCCATATCAAGAAATTAAAGAGATTTAGTGCAACTTCTCTGATCATCAAATTATGTAAGAATCAAAATGATTAATAAAGCATGTCAAACAAATTAAAGAAATATGGAAATTCTAATTACAATTTAAAAATAGAAACATTAAAATATAATAACAAATTTTCTTATTTAATTTCATTTAAAACAAATAAATGATTATTAAAAGGATCCAACTCATCAAGATCAATCTAATGTCATTTGATTAATCTCAATCAAACCTCATCTATAATTATTATGAATTACCAAGATAAATAAGAATAAATAATAATAAATTATAATTTTCATATTAAATAAATTCATGTTGAAGAAGGAATGAGATAAATAAAATAAGTTAAATATAACCAAATAAAAGTAATGTGAACATCAATGAGAAAAGATTTAGAGTGACCTCATAGTATATTAAAATCTACTAGCATAGCAATCTCCTAGCATTGCCTACACCTTATTACTGCTAAAATTCAAAATTCTTCGAACTAAGACTAAATCTTCTAAGCTTTGATTTTTTCACTTCTCTTTATAATATTGATCTTTTTGTGTCTTTTTTTATTCAACATGTATGGTAAATATTGTGTGATTTTATTAGTTTTTTATTTCTTGTTGTATTTTGGTTTTTCCTTTGTGTTGCATAGCTTAACATTTGTGAAAGCTCAATTTTAATTTTATGATGTAGGACTAGACAAAATTTGCTTAGTTAGAAAATTCGTGACTGATGCACAACAAAGAGCAGGGCCGTCTCCCTAAGGGACACACACCTTGATACGATGAGGGTTGAACGCAAAAGGCACCAACCAATGAATCCTAACTAAAGTTAGGATCGATAGCGGCTAAGAAGTCGCTAAAACGATTACGGCTACACACTTTCAAACACGCAGAAATGGGGAGTACTTAGATTGGTTAAGTACCAGTTGAACTTAAAATATAATTTGTAGTAAAAGTTGCACTTCGCAGAATGAAAATATATTGAAGACAAATTAATAATCTAGGAATGAAAATTACTCGTAAAAAGGAAGACGAGGAAAAACAAAAATTTCAACTTGAAGATGGTTGAGCGATGAAGGAAATGATAAACTAGAGTGGCGTCTCACCACTTGGACCTCGCGTCCCTCCTCCCAGTATCAGAGCTTTGACGAGTCGGCACGCCAAAGACACTCAGAGCACTCACGAACTCAGAATGGAAGCAAAGAACACTCAAAAGCTTGCATTAACCATTCAATCTCCTTACAACAGAAGAGGACTCCCCCTTATATAGGAATCCATAAGGGTACAAAAGACATTTTGACTCATAACATGGGAATACTAAAGGACACATGGGTAAACTAAAAGTCACCTAAAAATTACAAATAGACTCCTAGAAATCTGAGAAAAATAATGAAAATTAAGTTCATTTATCCTAATTTAACCCAAATTTCGGATGGCTGGAGGCGCGGCGACGGCTGCGGCGGTCGCAGGTCGTGGGTCGGTGCGGGCTGGCGTGTGTCGGCGCTGGTCGCAGGTCGGTGCGGGCTGGCGTGGGTCGATGCGGGTCGCAGGTCGCGGGTCATATGGTGGGTAGCTTGGGTAGGCGCCTGGCTGGACTCATGCACAGCGGTTCGGGCAAACCCAGATTTGGTTCGGGCACGAGCGGTTCGAAACGGCGGCGGCGGTTCCCTGTGGCGACGGAGGTTGCAGCGCGGCGACGGCGGCAGTCGGTGGCATGAATAGTGATTTTCGCCTTGTTTTTTTTTTTTTTTTTTTTTTTTTTACAAGACCTGGTCCTTGGACGTCGAAAGTCCTTCTCGAACATGATGTCCTCATCATTTCCCTTGGGGTGGGAAAAACTCAGCTTTGATGAGTAATCTCTGGCCCTCTCATAGTCTTCAAGTGTTCCAGGGTTCAAACGATGAAGCTCCTCTCGAGATATCCAAGTGTCATCTTCGTTTAACCTGTCTTTCCAATGTACAAGATATTTCCGATATTGTTTATTCCTAGTGTTAGTAATTTTATCATCAATAATTTTTTCAATCTGCTCACTAGATTTCTTAAAACAGGCCTGTGGACACTCGGGTAGAGGTTCACTCACAAGGGGAGTAGATTCAGGCTCAAACGGCTCACTAGGTATTTCAACTGGCTCCTTGTAAGCCACCAAGTCTGAGATATTGAAAGTGTTGCTAACTCCATAATCGTCGGGCAACTCTAAAGTGTACGCGTTCGGGCTAATTTTAGTTATGATTCTAAAAGGTCCGATGCCCTTTGCATGCAACTTTCTTAATGTTCCTAGAGGAAACCTCTCAGGCCTCACACGTATCATGACAAAATCTCCCACAGAAAACTCCTTGTTCTTTCTATGTGCATCAGCCAATTTTTTATATGTTTCATTGCTTAGATTAATTTTTTCTTTTATACTTTTATGAATATTTCTTATATGTTTGGCAAATTCTATGGTTGATTCTGATGAACGAGTATGTGTAGGTAAAGGAATTAAGTCTATAGGACTATGGGGCTTATAACCGTTATAGGCCTCGAACGGGCTTATTCCAATTGTCCTATTGACTGAGCTATTATAAGCATATTCTATTCTTGGTAAAAGTAGGTCCCAATTTTTAACGTTATCACCAACTAAACTTCTTAATAAGTTTCCTAAACTTCGGTTGACAACTTCAGTTTGGCCATCAGTTTGTGGATGATAAGCTGTGGAGAATTTCAGTTTTGTTCCTAATGATTGCCATAAAGTTCTCCAAAAATGTGATGTGAACCTAACATCTCTATCAGATACTATGGTCTTAGGTACTCCATGTATTTTGACAATTTCGTCAAAGAAAAGTCTAGAAATATGAGATGCATCTGAGGTCTTATAACATGGAACAAACCTAGCCATCTTAGTGAATCTATCGACGACTACAAAGATTGAATCAAATCGCCTTGTCGTCTTAGGTAATCCTAGCACGAAATCCATTGAAATGTCTTCCCCTGGGTTGTCTTCTTCATCTTCATAATATTCATTAGCAAGATCACTATCTGGGTTGTATTCTGTTATCTCCTCGGTGTCTATTTCAGGTTCCTCACTTTCACCTTCTCCTAAGTAGTTTATCCTGGTGGGACATTGGGCTGCTACATGTCCTTTACCATTACATTTATAGCAAGTTATTTCTTTAGGTCTTGTGGTGGCTGGATTAGGTTTTATGGTGGTAGTAGGCTGGGTACGGCTAGTAGATGATCCATTATTAGAGTATTTAGGTATAGGTTTGGGTTCAAACTTCTTTGTAGGATAGGTCTTTTGTAAGCGCTCTATTTCCCTAGTAATTCTATAGGCTTTGGGAAGGGATTCTACGCCACGAATTAAAAGTTCTCTTTGTAGATCTTCCATAAATCCAGCACGAAATCGGGAGAGAGTCATAGATGGGTCTTCATCTATTCCACATCTGAGATGATATTCATCGAATTTGGCAATATATTCATTTATTGATTTTCTTCCTTGTGTGTGACGATGCCATTGGTCCAATAATTGATTTTTATAAGTTCTTGGAACATATTTCTGCCTAAGGGCTCTTTTAAGTTCATTCCAAGTTTAAATTGGCGGCGAGTTTCTTTGCAAATTATCATTATCTACAGCTTCCATATAGAGTCGTGCTTGCTTAGATAATTTCATTTTAGCAAATAATGCCTTTCTATCTTCAGTAAGTCTAAACCATTGAAAATATTTGTCTATAGCGACTTCCCATTCTAAATATTCTTTAGGGTTAAGGGAACCTTCAAAACTAGGGATTTCGAATTTGATTGATCTGAGTAATTGGTCATTGTCATTTTCGGTCCGGTTTCTGTGTCTATGTGGGGGTATTGTTGATTGATAGTCGCTTCCTTCTTCTATTATCTCTGGTTCCATTCTACGTTGTTGTGTCGGTGTGACTCTAAGTCTAGGGGGTTGTAGTATTTCTTCTTCAGTAATTTCTGGTTCCACTTGATTTCGTTCTAATCGATTGAGTCTTGCATTTGTTTGAGTTGATAGATCCTGTATAGCTAATTGCATTTGTCGCATCTGTTCCATGAGTTGTTCAAATTGATTATCCATTGTATATTCCCTACCAGATCTAGTTCGCATAAACGTTTTCGTAAAATGTGTGTGTGCAGCTCACAAAGTAACCGAATAATCTGCTCTGATACCAAATGTGATATAGGACTAGACAAAATTTGCTTAGTTAGAAAATTCGTGACTGATGCACAACAAAGAGCAGGGTCGTCTCCCTAAGGGACACACACCTTGATACGATGAGGGTAGAACGCAAAAGGCACCAACCAATGAATCCTAACTAAACTTAGGATCGATAGCGGCTAAGAAGTCGCTAAATCGATTACGGCTACACACTTTCAAACATGCAGAAATGGGGAGTACATAGATTGGTTAAGTACCAGTTGAACTTAAAATATAATTTGTAGTAAAAGTTGCACTTCGCAGAATGAAAATATATTGAAGACAAATTAATAATCTAGGAATGGAAATTACTCGTAAAAAGGAAGACGAGGAAAAACCAAAATTTCAACTTGAAGATGGTTGAGCGATGAAGGAAGATGATAGACTGGAGTGCGTCTCACCACTTGGACCTCGCATCCCTCCTCCCAGTATCAGAGCTTTGACGAGTCGGCACGCCAAAGACACTCAGAGTACTCACGAACTCAGAATGGAAGCAAAGAACACTCAAAAGCTTGCATTAACTATTCAATCTCCTTATAACAGAAGAGGACTCCCCTTATATAGGAATCCATAAGGGTACAAAAGACATTTTGACTCATAACATGGGTAAACTAAAAGTCACCTAAAAATTACAAATAGACTCCTAGAAATCTGAGAAAAATGATGAAAATTAAGTTCATTTATCCTAATTTAACCCAAATTTCGGATGGATGGAGGCGCGGCGGCGGCGGCGGTGCGGGTCGGTGCGGGTTGGCGTGGGTCGGCGCTGGTCGCAGGTCGCGGGTCGGTGCTGGCTGGCGTGGGTCGGCGAGGGTCGCAGGTTGCGGGTCATCCAGTGGGTAGCTTGGGTAGGCGCCTGGCTGGAGTCATGCACAGAGGTTCGGGCAAACCCGGATCTTGTTCGGGCACGAGCGGTTTGAAACGGCGGCGGCGGTTCCCTGTGGCGGCAGAGGTTTTTTGCTCGGCGACGGCGGAGGCGGCAGTCGGTGGCAGGAATAGTGATTTTGGCCTTGTTTTTTTTTTTTTTTTTTTTTTTTGTACAAGACCTGGTCCTTGGACGTCGAAAGTCTTTCTCGAACATGATGTCCTCTTCATTTTATCTCATTAAAAAATAAGTTAGAATTGACCACAAAAAGCTTAGGTTATAGTTGAACCCACAAAAGCTAGCAAGTTAGAGATGAATAGTAAAAAAATCAAAAGCTAACTGTATGTAGATTCTTTTTAAGATATCCTCATTCATACTAGCTTTGATTTATTCTTGATTTGATGATCAAGAATATTAAACTCTATCTCCATAACTTCTTGTGTTGCACCTTTTCCAAAAACTTTATCTTATTTTTTAAATGGTTCATTTTTTTTGTTATGTTACTATATAACTCTAAAACTTCTGTTGTGTTACCATTATATCATTTGATTTTATTGTCATATTATTTAAATTTATCTAATTTCAATTTTAATGTAGATTTACTTTAGATTAAAAAAAATTAGTATTATTTAAATAATTATTAACTCTATGATTTGAAGTAATTCCTAAACAATGTTTAATGTAAATGAAACAAATGTCCTTAGACTCATCTTAATGAACCATCTCATACTAAACATTAAATTTTAAATTATTTTACTTTTGAAGGCTTTTGGCACCTCTTTTGAGATATTTTTATTTGTACCTTTTTTATGATTAAGGGTGTTATATTTCATAACTTTAATATCTTTGAAAAAGTCTTTCTTGTGTAATTTATCTCATTCATTCAAATTTCTCACTTTGAATTTGTTTCATTGCCTGAATATATGTCATTTCAAATTTAATAGCTAAGTTTATGTTCTATAAAAATAAAATAATATTATTATTTATGCTTATTTAATTTACTAATTCACAATAATTCTAAATAAGATTTGATAAAGACAAAGCAAACATTATTGGACTTCCCACGATGAGCTCTGGCGAATTAAATAAAATTTCATATTTTTAAAAATTTTATGTTTTAAACTTTTTTATATGTTTTAGAAGACTTTTAGAATTGTACCCAATTTGATGATAAAAAATTGTTACACTTTGTTTTCTTTAGTATCTTACAATGCAACTTTTCTTCATAATTTTTCTCCTTTCTTCTATATTTTTTACTTTGATTTGATTGTATCACTATGTAATGCTTAATCTTCTCTCATGTGACTGTTACATCATTTTGATTTTATTATATTATAACAATTTTACTTATCTTAATTTGGATTTATTATATATTGACTTACTAATAAAATAAAAATTTTTTATGATCATTTTCTTTATTAATTTTTAAAAATTACAAACAATGCATAATTGAAAAATGCTAATGTCATTAGACTTGTCTTAATGAGCTTTATCTTATTAAATAATCATTTATATATATAGATATATATTAAATTATTTTTTTATATTTTTGGTTTAATTTATGAGAGATTTTGATTGGTAAAGATTTTTATGATGGAGGATGATATACTCACTCACGTTATTATGTCTGAGGGCATCATTCCCAAGAGTTCAACTTATTTCCTCAAATGTTTTACTTTGATTTGGTCACGTTTTGTTGAAACTATAATTTCTTATTCATGTGACCTTTACATCACTTTTATTTGGTTATTTTATATTATTTCAATTTATCTTTGTCTTCTTTAATATATATTTGCTCATTATAAAAATAATAATTTATTATTATTAATACCTATTTTAGTAATTCATAATAACTCCAAACATGGTTTGAATGAGATGACACAATAGTGGTTGGATAGTCTCGTTGAACACCATCAAATTAAATGTTAATTTTTATATTTTTAATGACTTTTTCTACTGTTTGGCATACTTTCAAAAAAAAGTTTGATTCATAACTAATTTGATAATTGATGATGTTACACTTGATCTCTTTAATGCTTTGGAATGTAATTTTCTCATATAATTTATCTCATTACTAAAAATGTTTTGCTTTAATATGGTTATATAAATATGAAACTCTAATTCCCTTCTTGTGCAACCTTCTAATTACTTTGATTTTGTTATATTTTAATGCTTCAATTTATCTTAGTTTATCATTCATATATATGATTTTAATATTAAACTAAAATATTATATAAGATCATTTTCATGGGTAATGCATAGAAATTCAAAATTATTTCCATTTGATAAGATGCAAATGTCATTAGATTAATTGTAATAACCTCTATCTAATTAAAAATTTTATTTTTTAATATTTTTAGATATTTTAGTGTTTAGAGTTTTGGCATGCTCAATGAGACCATTTGATTGGTGTTTGAAATGATGACGAAGGATGTCATACATGATCTCCTTAGAGTGTTGGAATGCAATATTAAGTATAATTATTCTTATTTATTTAAATGTTTTCATGGATTTATTTATACCATCTTAAAGCACTAATTCTCACCTCATGTCACTTTTTCATGACATTGATTATATTATATAATATTATTTCGATTGACCTTTCTTCAACTTTAACTAATATTTACATAATATTAAAATAATAATTTCTTATTATTTATGCATATTGACTTTGGTAACTTCCATAAATTCAAAATGAGGTCTGATCAAAATGAAGCATAACACTAGAATTGTCTTGATGAATCCTATTCAATTAAATAGTCACCTTATAATTTTAAATATTTTTTTAGAGTCTTAGCATGATTTATGAGTTATTTTTTTATATTTTATTTCATAAATGACGTTGTTAAACTCAATATTTTTAAAATCTTGGAATGTGATTGTCTGGTACAAGCTGTGTTATTTCTTTATATTTTTAATTTTCATTTGGGTATATCACTATGTAATTGAAAAACTCATCAAGTGTTATGTTTATATATATTTAATTTTGTTATATTGGTAGCTTTTTATTTTTGGCATAATTTAAGAGATTTTTTTTGTACCTCATTTGATAATCAAGGAAGTTGTACTCAATGTCCTTAATATCCTAGAATGCAACCTACATATGTCATTTAGCTTATTTCTTCAAATATTCTAATTTCCTTTGGTTATTTTTTCATTTAACTTTAAATCTCTTCTCAATTGATCTTTACATCTCTTTGATTTAGTTTTATTATATTTCTTCAATTGATCTTATTTCAACTTATTTATATATATATATATATATATTAATAAAAAGTAAAATAATATTTTATTATTATTAATTCTTATTTTTTTTTAACATTTCATTTTCGAATTTTTTTGACATATTTAATATTTTTTAAAATATTTTTATATTTTTAAATATGACACTTGATTTCCTTTGTATTTTAGAATGAAGTGTTTTCATATAATTTCACATTTCTTCTCATTTTTTGCATTGGTTTGGTTGCAACACCATCAAACTCTAATTGTCCTCTTGAGTGAGTTTTAGATGGCTTTGATTTAGTTAAGTTACATTTCATCAATTTATTATATCTAGGATTAAAAATATTTAATTAGTATTAAAAATATAATTATCTATTATTTATGCTTATTAATTTTTGTAGTTTGTAGTAACTACAAATGACATCATTCAAATCATGTATTAGTTCAATTTATCTTGTTTTTAATTGTAAAATTTATTTAGTTATTATAAAAATAATAATTTATTATTATGTAAGATGTATTTTTTTCTAATTTGTATTAATTTCAAATGAGCTTTAATCTAAACTAAATAAATATAATTAGAGTCATCTCAATAAACTCTCTTTAATTAAATATTTATTTTATATTATTTATTTTTTATTTTATTTGTTGAGTTTTGTTATGATTTATGAGATGTTTCACTTTATAGTTCATTTTTCGATTTAGGTTTTTATAGTTGATTTCATTTGCACCTTGGAATTGAGCTTTCACATATTAGTTATCTCTTTTCTTTATATGTTTTTCTTTTATTTGGTTGTAATACTATGTAACTTTAGTTCAATTTTCATATGCTATTTAAATCACTTTGATGTAGTTACATTACATTATGCTAATTTTTCTTATTTAACTTTAATATATATTTAAGTAATATTAAAATAATCATTTATTTTAATTTATATTTTTTCGTTTGGTAGTATGTTGTAATTCAAAATAAGGTTTTATCAAGAAAAAGTAACGTTATTGGACTCGTCTCAATATGCTCTATCTAATTTAATATTTCTTTTTATATTATTAAATATTTTATTTTGCTTGTGTTCTGTATTTTTTATGACATTTTGATTCATTGTTGACTAGATGATGGAGAATTTTATACTTGATCTTCTTAGCATTTTTGAATGAAACGTTTTTTATGGATATATTACTATGTTACTTGAAATCTTGTCTAATATAACCCTTACATCACTTTGATTGGTTACAGTAGATTACTTCAATTATCTTAATATAGTTTTCATATATATCTGCATTGTATTAAAATAATAATTTATTATTATTTATTTTTATATACTTAAAAATTTATAGTTATTCCAAAATTGTCTAGCTAAGATGAAGCAAATGTCATTAAAGCCATCTAAAAATTCTTGATCTATTAAGTTTTTATTGTTTTAGTTTTAAATATTTAAAGTTTTAGTGTTTCAACATGCTTTACAAGACATTTTTTATTTATACATGATTTAATCTTTGGGGATGTTAAACTCGATATTGTATCTTGGAGTGCAACATTTTCATGTAATGTATCTCATTTTTTCAAATGTTTTGCTTTCATTTCTCTTTAATACTATGTAACTCTCTTTCTCCTCTCCTAAAATATTTAAATCACATTAATTTAGTTATATTATATCACTTCAATTTATCTGTTTTAGTTCAAATGTATATTTACTTAATTTTCAAATAATTATATATTGTTATTTATACTTTTCTTTAAACTTTTTGTTTTTATTTAGTTATTAAATAATATAACTCTAAATCTCCTTTCATATTACCATTGCATTGCATTTATTTGCTTATATTTAATTGATTTAACATATTGAAATATAAGCTTTAATGCACATTTTAGTATTATGAAATATCAATATATTATAACTTTTTTAATTTAATTAGGTGATTCATAGTGATTGCAAATGAGGCCAAATCAACATGAAACAAACTTCGATGGACTCAACTTCTCTAGTCCTTTCCTATTTAATATTATTTTTTATATTTTTAAATATTTTTATTTTCTATGATATTTACACATTTTTTAAATAATTTAATTTATACATGTTTTAATGATCGAGAACGAAACACTCGATGCCCTTAGAATCATGTAAAGTAAATTTCATATATGTTTTATTACATTTCATTAATTGTATTTATTTTGATTTGGTTATAGTAAAAAATAATGCCACATCTCCTCTCATGTGACATTCAATTCAACTCATTTAAGTTTCACTATATATATATATATATATATATATGCATAACATTAAAATAATTTTTTATTATTATTCAAAGTAATTTGCTGTTATAGTTTATATTTATTCGAGATGATGTCTAGTCAATACAAAACTATCGGACTCATCTTAATAAGCTCTACCCAATTAAATAAGCCCTTCTATATTTTTATGAAATTTTTTCAAAGGTATTGGCATGCCTTACATGATATTTTGATTAGTATCTGGTTCGATGATTAAGGTTATTAGACCCAATTTTCTATATTTTTTTATTACATACCTTTCTAATACAATTTATCTTATTTGTTATCTTTTTTTGATTTTGATTTGGATATATTTTTTTGTAGAGGTAAATCTCATCTTATGTAACACCTACATGTCTTTGATCTTGTTGTATAATATTATTCAACTTATTACATTTTAAGCAATGTTATATATTTACTTAATATTAAAATAAACTTTAATTATTATTTATACTTATTTACTTTTGTAAGTTGCAATAACTTAAAATGAGGTTTAAGTCAGATAAAATAATCATCATTTGGCTCATCTCAAACAGCTTTATCTAATTAAATATTTCTTTTTATATTTTTAGTCATTATTTTAATATTTCTTCATGCTTTAGTAGACATTCCAATTCACACTTGATTTGATGGTTAAAGATGCTGCACTCCATCTACATTCTATCTTGGAATGCAACTTTTTCTTACAATTTAATTCATTTGTTAATATTATTTTCTTTGATTTGATTATATTGCTATGGTAATCTAATTCTCGTATCAAATGACTTTTGTGTCACTTGATTTGGTTATATCATATTTCTTATACTTATCTAATCTTTAGCTTTAATATATATTTTCATAATACTAAAAAATAATATGCTATAAATATGCCTATTTAATTTAATGATACATAGTAATTTGATTTGGCATTAGATCAAGAAAAATTGACATTAGACTTGTCCTAATAATATCTATTTAATTTCATACTTTATCTCTTAAGTATCTTGTAATGCAACCTTACTATGTAACTCTAGATCTCTTCTCCATTAGCATTTACATTTCTTTGATTTGATCATAACACATTGCTTCAATTTATCTTATTTTAATTTTAACATATATTTGTTTTATAATAAAAAATTAATGATATATTATTTATATTAATTTGCTTTGGTAATTCATGGTAACTCTAAACATGGTCTGAGTGTGTTGAAATAAAAATAATTTGACTCTTCTCTATAGGCCTCATTCATTTAATGTCTTGAAATTTTGCTTTCCTATACAATTTGTCTTATTTATTCAAAATTGTTACATTCAATTATTAATATTAATGTGCAACTCCAAATATTTTATCATGAAATTTTTATTTTTGATTTGGTAAAATTATAAATATTTAATTTGACACATTTCTACATTAATGTATATTTACTTAATATTAAACTTTTTATGATTATTTATCATATATAATATGTTAGTCTAAATCTTATCTCTTGAAATTTAAACATTCGTTTGATTTGAACATATTCCATTTCTTTAATTTAAATCATTTCAACTTTAGTATATGTTTACTTAATAATAAAATATAATTTATTATTATATTAGCAAATTTACATTCCAATTGAGATTTGATCAAAAGATAACAAACATCATTGGACTTGTTTCTAAAAGATCTACCAAATTAATTATTCATTTTCATATTTTTAAAATTTTTTTAAAAGATTTTGTTGTATTTTATAAGACTTCTTGAGTCATACCTGATCATCAAGAAAGTTAAACATGACCTCATTAGCATCTTTGATTATAATTTTCCCTTGATGTTCATCCTATTTTTCCAAATATTTTATTTTGATTTAGTTATATTATAATATAAATCTAGATCTCCTCTTGTGTGGTAATTACAAGTTTTTATTTGGTGATATTGAATTGCATAAGTTTATCTTATTTAAACATTAATCTATATTTACATAATATTAAAATAGTAAAAAATAATAAAGAAATAAGATAAATTGTATAGGAAAGTTACATTTCAACACATTAAAGTAATCGAGCTTCATGTCCTTGATTAGCTTGGGAAAATTCTAAAATATAAATATTTTTAAAAAAAATTAATATTTAATTTACTAAAGCTCCTTTAGATGGGTCCAATGATATTTGTTTCATCTTGGTTTGACCTCTTTAAGAATTATTACAAATTATATAGGCAAATAAGCATATAAAATAACCAATCACTAAATCAATATTAAGTAAACAAAAATTAAATTAAAAACAACTAAAGCAATATAATACAATCAAGTAAAAGTGATATAAAAGTCACATGAAAATTGATTTAGAGTTACATTGTAAAATAAAAAATGAAGGGGAAAACTATAAAGAAATGACTTAAAATATACAAATTATTCCACTAGAAGATAGTAAGAAGATTGAGAGTAACACCATAAAACGTCAAGCTAGGTAAAAATTAAATTTCCTTTAAAAGTATTCTTAAAAGTATTTTTAAAATATTTAAAAGTATAAAAAATAATTTTTTACATATATATAGCTCATTAAGGTGAGACTAACAATATTATTTTTTCTTTATTAAACCTCATTCAAAATTACTAAATAATACAAAATTAAATTAGCATAAATAATAAAAAGTTTCATTTTAATATAAAAAATACTTATTAATTATGAAATTAGATCATTTGAAGAATTGTAACATAGCCAAATCAAATAAATATAATAGTCACATAAGAAAAAATTTAGACTTACATTGCAATACAACCAAATCATTAGAAAGAATTTCAAAGAAGAGATGAATTATATAAGAAAGTCTCATTCTCAGATACAAAGGAGATCAAGTGGAAATTTATCAATCATTAAACTTACTATAAATTTAAATATCTTACAAAGGCTTCTAATAACATCGAAAATAAAAGAATTAAAATTTTAAAAAAGAATATTTAATTAGATGGAGTTGGTCAACATGACTCTAATAATGTTTGTTTCATCTCGATCACACCTTGTTTGGAATAATTGATAATTGTCAATGTAAATAATCAATAAAAATAATAAAATATTATTTTAATATTTGTAAATATATATATCAAAGTAAGAATAAAAAAATTGAGAGTATGTAACAACCAAACCAAGTCAAACAAAGATAGGGTCACATAGTTGATAATTAGAGTTATGCAGTAATATAACAAAATTAGAGTAAAACTTTTAAGAAATAAGATAAATTACATAAAAAGGATGCATTTCAAGATACTAAGAAGGTCAAAGGTAACATCTTGGACAAGTTAGGTTTGAGTCAAGACGTAATAAAACTTCCAAAAATACTAAAAAAGTATTTCAAAAATAAAATAATGAATATTTAATTGGATATAAATCGTCAAGATGACTCCAATGACATTTGTTTTTACTTGATCAGAACTATTTTGGAGTTACTATGAATTACAAAAATAAATAAGCTTAAATAATTATAAATTTATAATGAAATATTAGGTGAGTATATGTTCACGATAAAATGAGATAAATTAAAGAAACGTACTACAACCAAATCAAGTCAAGATAAAAGATACATGAGATGAGAACTAAGACAATATAGATTCAAAGAAATAAATTTGAAGAAATGAAATGCAATTAATTGTACAAATATGCCATTGAAGAAACTACTTAAATTTAGTTTGACATCCTCGATCATCAAATTTGGAATGAGAAATATATCTCATAAAACAAGCCATGGCCTTAGAAAAATATTTAAAAATTATAAATGTTTAAATATAGTTTGTTATAATTAAACAAGAAAATTTTAATAATATTTATTTTTTAATATAATAAACCAAAAGAATACTATGTCACATGAGGAGAGATTAGAGTTTCATAGCAATATAATGATTTCAAAAAAAGTTTTGGAAAAATGAGAAAACTTTCGTGTGATAATTGAATTTTGAGAAATAGAAGAGATGAAGGGTAACATCCATATAGAAAAATAAAATTCAATTCAAATGGCCTTTAAAGCATGCCAAAATCCTAAAAACTAAATATTTTAAAAATATTATAAGGAATATTGGATTAGATACTCATCATAGAGATGAGCCCAATGATGTTTGTTTCATCTCAATTGGATCTCATTAAATAAGTACAAAAAATAATACATTATTATTTAAAATTAAGTCAATATACGATGATGCATAAACAAGATTAATTAAAGTCATATAATTCATCTCATTTCTTCAAAGTTTTTGCATTGATTTGCTTATATTTCCTTTAACCTATAATTTTTTTGTTCATGTGATCTTTTGCATTGATTTGATTGGGTTATATTGTTTTAATTTGTTATTTTTTGCATTAATATTATTTACTTAATATTAACATAATAATTTATTACTATTGATGCTTATTTATTTTGGTAATTTATACTAACTCTAGACTAGGTTTGAATGGCATTATACAAAAGTGGTTGGAGTAGTCTTAATGAGCACCATCCAATTAAATGTTAATTTTAATATTTTTAAAGAAAATTTTTTATGGTTTTTGCAAACTTTGAGAAATACTTTGATTCATAACTGATTTGTAATCGAAGATGTTACACTTAATCACCTTAATGTTTCGACAAATAATTTTCTCGTACAATTTAACTAATGTCTACAAATGTTTTGCTTCAACATGGTTATATTAATATGAAAGTCTACTTTCCTTCAAATGCAACCTTCATATTTTTTTGATTTTGTTATATTACAATGACTCAATTTATCTTATATTAGCTTTAGTATATATGCATGTAATATTAAAAAGACATTCTTTATATATTTATGGTCATTTTCTTTAGAAAAACATAGAAATTTGAAATGATGACCATTTGACATAAGGTAATTGTCTTTAGGCTCATCTCAATAAGCCTTATTTAAGTAAAATTTAGTCCACTTTTATCTTTCCAAATATTTTATTTTTTAGAGTTTTGGCATGCTTGATGAGATATTTTGATTGGTCACTAAAATGACGAAAGAGGTTGTCATACATGATCTCCTTAGGGTCTTGGAATACAACATTGTCGTACAATTTGCCTTATTTCTTCAAATGTTTTCCTTTGATTTATATTACCTTGAAATACTAATTCTCCTCTCATGTGATGTTTACATGTCCTTAGTTTTATTATAATATATTATATCAATTAATATTTTTTCAACTTTAATATATATTTTTAATAATATTTAAATAATAATTTCTTATTATTTATGCTTATTAACTTTTATAACATGTAATAATTTCAAATGAGGTCTAATACCAATAAAAAAAACTACATTCGACTCTTCTCGGTGAGTCTTATCAAATTAAATATTTACTCTATATTTTTAAACATTTTATTTGCTAATATTTTGACATGTTTTATGAGTTCTTTTAATTTGTATCTAATTTAATAAATGTGGATGTTAAATTGAATCTCTTTAGTAACTTGGAATACAACTATCCCACAAAAGTTGTCCCATTTCTTTGTATCATTTTTATTTCATTTCGGTATATTATTATGTAATTCTAAATCACATCCCATGTGATCTTTATATAACTTTTATTTATTTATGTTAAATAACTTAGATTTATGCTTATGTACTTAGGTAATTTGCAATAACTTTGAATTAGACCTTATTGAGATGAAACATACATCATTGGACCCTACTTAATGAGCTCTATATGATCAAGTAATCATGTTTATATTTTTATTTATTTTTTCTGAAGGTTTTGGCACAATTTAAGGGATTTTTATTTGTGCTTTATTTTATAAATAAGGATGTTACACTCAATCTCTTTAATACCTTTGAATATAACTGCTTGTGTAATTTATCTTATTTTTTCAAATTTTTTGCTTTTATTTGTTTATTTTTTGTGTAACTTTAAATCTCTTCTCATGTGATCCTTCATCTCCTTGATTTACTTTTACTATATTTCTCAAATATTTGATATTTTGTCTTAAATATATATACTTAATAATAAACTAATATTTCATTATTATCAGTTCTTAATTTTTACATTTAAAATATTTCATTTTTATGTTTTTAATAAGTTTTGCAAGGAATATCAATTCTTACTTTATTTGATCATTGAGGATATCACACTATATCTCCTCCATTTCTTAGAATGCAATATTCTGTATGATTTCACATTTCTTCTTACGTTTGGCATTCATTTGGTTGTAATACCTTGAAACTATAATTCTCATCTTGAGTGCCTTTCACATTCATTTGATTTTGTTATGTTACATAGCTTTACTTTATCTTATTTTATCATTAATATAAATTTTACTTAGTATTAAAAATATAATTTGCAATTATTTATGCTAATTAACTTTGTTGATTTATAGTGATCTAAATGAAGTTAGATTGAGATAAAACAAATATCATATAAATCATCTCAATGTGAACTATTCAATTACATATTCATTTTGATATTTTTAAATATTTTATTTTATAAGATTTTGCATATTTTATCAGATATTTTGATTTGTATCTAATTTGATGATCAAGAATGTTAAGACTTGTTCTGCTATGCATCTAGAATATAACTTTGCTATAACATTTATCTCTTTTTTTAATTTTTTACTTTCATTTCATAATATTACTATGTAATTCTAAATCTCCTCCCATATGACCTCTATATCCTTTTCATTTGGTAATATTGTATTGTTTTAAGGTATCTCATTTCAACTTTAAAAGTTATTTAGTTAGTATAAAAATAATAATTTATTATTATTTATACTTATTTATTTTGATAATTTGTTGTGATTCTAAAGAAGGTCGCATTAAGAATAGAAAAGCATTGTTAGTTATCTTGATGAGCTCTATCTAATTAAATATTCATTTAATATTTTCATATATTTTATTTTTCTAAGCTTTGATAAGATTTACAAGATATTTCAATTTTTAGTTGATTTATCAAATAAGGTTTTTACAATCAATTTTCTAATTACCATTGAATTCAACTTTCCTGTATAGGTTATCTCATTGCTTGATAAATTTGGCTTTTGCTTTATTGGAATACTATGTAACTCAAAGTCACCTCTCATATGATATTTAAATCACTTTGATCTAATTATATTAAATGTTCTTAATTATTCTTTTTTCATCATTAATATATATTTAAACAATATTAAAACAATTATTTATTTTTAATTTATACTTTTTTTTTGTAATATATGATAATTTAAAAATGAAATCCTATCAAGAAAATATTAGTCATTGGATTACTCTCAATGAGCGCATCTATTTCAATTTTTTTTTATATTATTAAATATTTATCTCATATGGGTTTTGCATGGCTTGTGAGATATTTTGATTTGTCCTTTACTTGTCAATGGAGGATTTTACACTTGTCATCTTAGTACCTCGGAATGAATCTTTTTCCATAGCTTATGTAATTTATTCAAAATTATCTCTATTTTTTGATATATTGTAATGTTGTTAGAAAACTCATCTAGTGTAACCTTTACATCACTGTACTTTAGTTATATAAAATTATATTAATTTATCTTATTATAGTTTTAATATTTTTTTGCTTAAATTTAAAAATAAAATATTATTTATTATTTATGCTTATATATCTAGTAATTCATCATTATTCCAAAAAAGTTTAATTGAGATGAAACAAATGTCAATAGAGTCATCTCATTGTCTTGATTAATTAAATGTTTATTGTCATTGCTTCAAATTTTCAAATTTTTAGTATTTTACGTTGCCTTATAAGATGTTTTGACTTATACATGATTTAATGATCAAGGATGTTACACTCAATCTTATTAGTATCCTTGAATGCAATTTTCTCATAATATTTATATCATTTTTTCAAATGTTTTGCTTTCATTTGTCTATAATGCTATGTAACTATAAATTCCTTCTCATGAGACATTTAAATCATTTTAATTGAGTTATGTTATTTCACTTCTATTTATCTTATTTTAGCCCTAATATATATTTACTTAATATTAAAATAAATATATATTATTGTTTATACTTATTTATTTTGTCAACTCATTGTAATTAAAAAAATGGTTTTATAGAGACAAAACAATCATCATTAAACTCTTCATGATGAGTACAATCAAACTAAATATTAATTTTTATATTATAAAATAACTTTTTAAAGACATTTACATGACTTATGAGATATTTTAGTTCATACTAAACTTGTTGATGGAGGATAATGTACTCGATCTCTTTAGAATCTTAGAATGAAACTTTTTAGCATGGTTTTTATCATTTATTAAAAATTTTTGCTTCTCTTTGGTTGCAATACTATGTTACTATATATTTTTTATCCTATAACCTTTAAATTATTTTGATTAGGTAACATTAAATTTGTTTAGTTTAACTAATTTAGCTTTAATATATATTTACCTAACACTTATAAAATAATTTATTATTATTTATACTTTTCTACTTTTATAACCCACAACAACTATAAATGAGTTTGATCGAGATGAAATAATTCACAACGGAGTAGTCTCCTCGGGCTCTATTAATTCAAATATGTTTTTTTATATGTTTGAAATATGTTTTTAAGGTTTTACCATACATTATTAGATTTGTTTATTTATAATTAATTTGATGATCGAGATGATACACACAATCTCCTTTGTATCATTGAATGCTAGTTTCTAATTCAATTTGTTTAATTTCCTCAAATAATTTGTTCTTATTTCATTATAATACTATGTAACAGTAAATCTTGTCTCACATCAAATTTAAATTATTTTTACTTAGTTACTCTACAAAACTTAAATTTATCTTATTTTAACTTTAACATATATTTATTTAATATTAAAATAATTATATACTTTTATTAATACTTATTTATTTTGGTAATTTGTGATAATTCAAAATTGGGCTCAATTCAAAAGAAACAAAAGTTGTTAGACTCATCTATATGAGATCCATCAAATTAAATATTCTATTCTATATTATTACATATTTTATTTTGTAGAGTTTTTTCATGTTTTATGATACACTTTAATTTGTACTAGACTTGATAATAGAGGATGTTACAATTGATCATCTTAGTATCTTAGAATTAAATTTCCATATAATTTATCTAATCTATTCAACTTTTATGCTTGGTTTTTGTTATATTACTATTTATTATAAATCTTTTCTAATATAACATTTACATCATATTCTTTTATTAGATTACATTGATTTAATTTATCTCTTTTCAACTTTAACAAATTTTTTCATAATATTAAAAAAAATCATTATTATTTATGTGATTTTTCTTTGGGAATATGTTGTAATTCCAAACAAGTCTAATCGAGATGAAACAAAGAATATTAGAGTAATCTCGATGAGCTATATCTCTTAAAATATTTATTATTATATTTTAAAATATTTTTTTCTCGTATGGTTTTAATATTTTATTATATTTTTAAAGTTTTACTTTTCTTGGCAATCAATTATGTAACACTTTGTTTCTTAATATCTCTGAATGTTTTTATTATTTATTAGTCATTATTATTGGCACCATATTTGATAATTGAGGATATCACATTCAATCTCGTAAGTTTCTCAATATACAATTTTTTCATATAAGTTATGTCATTTTATTAAAATATTTTGATTCCATTTCATTATATTACTATGAAGTTGTTATTTTCTTCTTATGTCATCTTTACATATCTTTCTTTTGTTACACAACACTGCTTCTATTTATCTAATTTTAGTTATACTATATTTTTAATTCTTATTAAAATAATAATTTATTATTCATTATTCTTATTTAATATTGTAATTTGCAATAATTAAAAATTTGGTCTGATCGAGATGAAAGAAATATTATTCAAGTCATATCATTGAGCTTTATCAAATTAGTTTTCTATTTTATTTTTAACTATTGTTTTCAAATTTTATATGCGTTATGACACATTTCAATTTATAGTTAATTTGATGATCTAAATTGCTACACTAAATCTCGTTAATATCACTCAATGTAAATTTCTCATCTAATTTATCGCATTCCTTAAAAAGTTTCTCTTTGATTTGTTTATGTTACAATGTCATCAAAAATCTCCTTTCATGTGACTTTTACATTTTAATGATTTTATTCTATTACATTACTTCAATATATATCATTTTATCTTCAATATATATTTACTTATTAAAATAATAAATTATTATTATTTTCACATATCTATATTGTTAATCAAGAGTAATTCTAAATAAAGTTTGACCAATAAGAAACGAACTTCTTTAAACTTCTTACAACCTCTATCAAGTTAAATATTAAATTTTATACTTTAAAAAATTGTAGTTTTTGAGATTCTTTTATGCATATAAGTATTCAATTCATGCCAAATTTGATTATTGAAGATGTTAAACTCAATCTCATTAGCTTCTTGCAATACAACCTTCCTAGATAATTTATCTCATTATCTTTCAATTTCTTTCTTTCATTTTATCATAATAAACTACTTTAGACTAACTCATTTCAACTTTAATAAATATTTACTTAACATTA
Organism: Vanilla planifolia; assembly: GCA_023846275.1. NCBI lineage: Eukaryota > Viridiplantae > Streptophyta > Magnoliopsida > Asparagales > Orchidaceae > Vanilla > Vanilla planifolia. The sequence continues at coordinate 1,537,030 of JAIUJO010000105.1, forward strand.
CTAAAATAGATTATTAATTTTATAATTTTTTACTATCATAATTTATAGTAATTTTGAGTGAACTCTATCTGAGATGAAATAAACTTCATTAGACTAGTCTTCATGAGTTATAATAAATAAAATATTCCATTTTAACCATATTTTATGATTGTCGCCAAATTTGATGATCGAGAGGTTGGAATTGATCTTGTTAGTATCCAAGAATGTAGCTTTCCCTCATAACTTTTCATGTTTATTGAATTTTTTCTTTGATTTGTTTTTATCAATATGACATTTTAATTACCCTTTCATGTTCTCTTTAAATCCTTTGTTTTTATTGCATTATATTGCTTCAATTTACTTAAAAAATACTTTATTATTATTTATGTTTTTTTTCTTTCATAATTTATTATAATTTCAAACAATAACCGATTGAGACTAAAACAAACATCATTGGATTCATCTAAATGAGCTTTATCCAACAAAATATCTATTTAAATATTCCTAAATATTTTATTTTCTAAGATTTTTGCATGCATCAAAAGGCATTTTCATTTATGCATGATTTGATTTTTGATAATATTACTCTCAATCACTTATGTATCATGGAATAACATCTTGAATAATTTCTCATTTTTTTCAAATTTTTTACTTTAATTTGGTTATATTATAATGTAACTGTAAATGTCTCATTATATGACATTTACATGTCATAGTTGACATGATATAACATTTCTTCAATTCATTTTATTTTAATTTTTATACATATTTATTTAAATTATGATATTAACTTATTGTTATTTATGCTTATTTATTTTCATAATTTAAAGCAATTCAAAATAAGGCCTCTCCAAGTCGAAATAAATATCATTGGACTCGTGTTAACGAGCTCTACTAAATTAAATTTTCAATTTCATACTCTTAGATTTTATTTTTATGGTTTTTGCATTCTTTAGGAGGTATTTTGATTTGTACATTATTTCATAATCGATAATGTTTCATCCAATCCTGTTAGATCTCGGTATAAAGCTTCATATAAATTTAAAATCATTTTGTTTCCATTTTTTTTACTCTGAATAAGCTTTATTGCATTACTTTAATTTGCCTCTTTTTTGCTTTTTATATTATTGCTTTATTTTTAAATAATTTTTTTTTATATTCATTTAGTTTTTCTATTCATAGTAATTTTAAATGACTTTGAATTAAGACAAAACAAGCATTGTTAATTATGACCAACTCAAACAAATTAAATATTAATTTTTTATATTTTTAATTAATATTTTCTATAGATTTGACACTCTTTATGAGACATTAAGATTGGCACCTGATTTGATGATCTAGGTTGTCACACTTGACATCATTAGTATTACTAAATACAACTTTCATATACAAGTTATCTCATTTCTACAAATATCTTGATTCAATTTTATTATATTACTATGAAACTCCAGTTCTCCTCTTGTGTTACCTTTCCTCACTTTATTTTTGTTACATTATTTTTTCTCAACTTAGCTAATTTTAGATTTACTATCAATTTTATTTAATACTTTAATAAAACTTTATTATTATGTATGCATATTATTTAATAATTCTTAGTAATTTAAAATGAGGTCTAATTAAGAATAAGTAAAAATCATTAAATTGGTCTTACTAAACTTTATCCAATAAAATATCTATTCTTAAATTTATGCAAATTTTATTTCCTAGAATTTTATATGCTTTATGAAAACTATTTATTTTGTGTCATAGTTGAAAATAAAAATTATTATGCAAACTCTCCTTAATATCATGAAATGAAACTTTCTTATATAATTTATTTCATTTCTTTGCATTTTGAACATTTTATAAAACCATTTACCTCTAAATTTCCTTTCGTATAATTTTTACATTTTGTTGATTTGGTTATATTATGTCAATTTTATTATACAAAATAATTTATTATTATTTATTTTTATTTCATTTGGTAATTCACAATATTTCCAAACAAGGTCTGATCAACTTGAAAAAACATCATTCGACTTAATTCGTTAAGCTCTTTCTAATTTAATATTCATTTTTACCAATCAAATATAGTATTTTCTAAGATTTGGCATATTTTTTGAAATCTTTTAATTCATACATGATTTAAAAAATGAGAATGTTATACTATATGTCCTTAGTATCTAGGAAAGTAACTATCTTATACATTTTATCTCATTTTTTTAATGTATATTATTTTTATTTTGTTATGTTATAATATAACTCTAAGTATCCCCTCATGTAACCATCACATTGGGTTGATTTAGTTAAATTATATTATTTCAGTTTAGTTTAATTAAGGTTTACTATATATTTACATAATATTAAAATAATAATTTTTTATTATTCATGCTTTCTAATATCTTCTTAGTTTTTCTTAATACAGCTTTCTAATATAATTCATTTCATTTCTTAACTTTTGTTCACTTTGATTTTGATACATTATTATGTAGAGATAAATCTCTTGTACTGGTCAACTTATCACTTTTTTAGTTATATCTTATATTTACTCAAAATTAAAATAATTTTTTATTATTATTTATACTTATTTACTTTTGTAAGTTACAATAAATCTAGATGAGGTCTTAATGAGACAAAATACTCATCATTTGGCTCATCTTAAAGATCTCTATCCAATTAAAAATTTAGTTTTATATTTTAAAAATTTTATTTTTAATGGTTCTTCATGCTTTACTAGATATTCATTTCATTCCTACTTTTGTTGATCAAAGATGGTACAATTCATCTGCTTTACATCTTGGAATGCAACTTTACTATATAATTTATTTCATTTTTTTCAATGTTTTTACTCTGATTTGATTATATTGCTATAATAATCTAAATCTAATTCTTACTTGAAATGACCTTTATGTCACATTGTATGGTTTTATCATATTACTTCAACTTATCTCTTTTCTAGCTTTAATATATATTTTTTTAATTTTTAAATAATACTTTACTATTATATGTGATTATTTAATCTAGTAATCCACATTTGTTTGATTTGGCATTAGATTGGAGCCAAAAAATATCAATAGACTTCTCCTTAGAAGAACTATCTATATAGATTATTTTTTATTTTTGTTTTAGTATTTTATTTATTAGAGTTTTAGCAAACTTTATTTGATATTTAAATTCATACCTAATTTGATGATTTGCGAGACCTCTTCTATAATTACTATAAACTATAAAATAAAATGAGCATCAATAATACAAATATAGTTTTTTAATATTAATTAAATATTTATTAAAGTTGAAATAAGATCATTTGAAAATTTTTAACATAACCAAATCATGGAGATGTAACGATAACATAAGAAGAGATTTTGACTTAGTAAATGACAAAATAAGTGCAAAAAATTTGAAAAATGATAAAAATTGGTATGAGAAAGTTATATTCCAAGATACCAAGAAGAACAAGGCTAACATCATTCATCATTAAATTTCGTACAAATCTTGATATCTTTTAAAGCCCTCCAAAATAATATCAAAATGGAGCATAACATCCTCAATCATCAAATTAGGTATGAGAAAACACCTAGTAAAATATGCAAATTCACTAGAAAATTATACAAAAATATAAATTAATATATAATTTGTTGTAGCTCATTGAGATGTGTCTCATAACATTTTTTTTCTTAATTTATTATAATCAAGGCAATAAAAGCTCACATGAGGAGAGAAGTAAGGTTTCGTAGTATTATAAAAATATCAAAAAATTTAAAGAAATAAGCAAAATGGTATGAGATAATTGAATTTTAGGAAACTAAAGAGATTAAGTGTGACATCCTCAAGGCAAAATAAGACACAATTCAAAAGACTTGTAAAGCTATGAAAACCTTAAAAAATAAACATTTTCAAAATATTATAATTAATATTTTGTTATATTATCCTTTTATAGATGTGTCTAATGAACTTTTTCTCATCTCAAATGAATCTCAATTAGAATTATAACAAATTACCAAATTAAATAAGCACAAATAGCAACACATTACCACTTCAAAATTAAATAAATATACATTAATACTAAAGTGAAATAAATTGAAGCAATATAATATAACCAAATAAAAGTGATATAAATGTCGAACACGAGAAGATTTAATTATGATTTGAAAAAGTGTGATAAATTTGAAGAAATGAGATAAATTATATAGAAAAGTTGAATTTTGAGATACTAAATTATAGAGTGCTACATGTTTTATTATCAAATTAGAAATAAAATGAAATCAAATGTCTCAAAAGCATGCCAATACCTAAAAAAATTAAATATTTTAGAATATGTAAATAATATTTTATTTGGTAGAGCTTGTCGAGATGTCCCAAACAACATTGGTTTCATCATCACTAAATCTCAATTAAACTTTCTATAAATTACCACTATAAATTATTATTTTGATATTAATAAAATGTATATTAAAGTTGAAATTAGATAAATATTAGCATTGTAATATAACAAAATCAAAGTAATATATTGGTCACACGTGTGGAGCTTTAGAGTAACATAATAATAAAATGAAATGAAAGTAAAAAATTATAAGAAATGAGAGAAACTATAAGAGAAAGTTCATTCTATGATACTAGTGAAATTTAGTGTAATATCATTGATCATTAAATTACGAATAACTCAAAATATCATGCAAAGTATAGCAAAACAAAAGAAAATAAAGTATTTAAAAATATAAGAATGAATATTTAATTAGATAGAGTTCATCGAGGAGAGTTTCATGTCATTTTTTTCTCGACAAGGAATCATTTGAAATTTCTATGTATTACAAAGAAGATAAATTTAAATAATAATAATTTATTATTTTCAATTTTAAGTAAATATTTGTTAAAAGTTAGAATAGGATAGATTAAAATAATATAATATAAGAAAATCAAAAGTAGGTTAGGGTCACATGAGTGGAGAATTAGAGTTACATATCCATATAAAAAAAATAAAAAAACATTAAAGAAATTAGATAAATTATAAAAGAATTTTCCATTCCAAGATAATAATGAGATAAAACATAACATCATGGATAAAAATGTGTACCAGAATTTGAAAAAACAATATATTTTTAAAAAGTATTAAAAAATAAATATTTAACAAGATATTTATTTTGGATTGATAGGGTCTCTTTAACAAATGTTGGAAAATAAAAGAAACTAAATAAGCATGGATAATAAAAACTTACTTATTTAATATTAAGTAAACAAATATTAAAACTTGAATAAGATAAATTGAAAATTATAATACAACTAAATCAAAGAAATGTAAAAGTCATACAAGTAGAGATTTAGAGTGACACAGTAGTATAACCAAATGAAAAAAAACATTTAAGCAAAGAGATTATTTATAATAACAATCTCAATTCCAAGATACAACAAAGATCGAGTGTATTATCACAAATTAACAAATAAGATAAGACTAAAACTTTAACAAAAACAATTCAAAAATATTAAAAATATATTTAAAAAATATAAAAAATAATTATTTAATGTGTTAGATCTCATCAAGATGAGTATAATAATTTTTATTTTATCATTATTTGACCTCGATTAAAATTATTATTGATGATAAAATTGAATAAGGTTAAATAATAAAAATATTTTATTTCAATATTAAGATAATATTTATTAAAGTTGAATGAGATAAATTGAAAAATTATAAGATAAACAAATCAAAGCTAAGTAAAGGTTATGCAAGGGTAGATTTATGGTCACATAGTACTATAAACAAATCAAAGAAAAAAGTTTCAAGAAATATGATAATTTATACTAAGAGGATTGAGTGTAACTTCCTTAATCATTAAATATGACATGAATATAAATGCATCATAAAGCTTCAAAAGCCTTAGAAATTATTATATTTAAAAATATGAAAAAAAAATAAATATTTAATTTGATAAATCTCATTTAGGCCAATCTAATGATGTTTGTTTCATCCCTATTAAATATTGTTCAAAATTAATATTTTCATGGTATATAAATGTGTAAAAAAATGAAGTATTACTTTAATATTAAGCAATTATATTTTGAAGTTAAAATAAGATAAATTGAAGAAATATAATACAATCAAATTAAAGTGAAGGGTAAAATTAGAAGAGAAGTAGAGTTATTAAATAATATAAAAAAATCAACTAAAACAATTTCAAAAATCATAAATTGCACAAGAATATTGTATTTTAATATATTAAGGAGATCAAGTGTAACATCATTGACAATTAAATTAGGGACGAATTAATACTCATCATAAAAATAAACACATAATTAGATATGACTTGTAAAGATAAGTCCAACTATGTTTCTTTGATCTCAATTAGATCTTGTTTAGAATCAGTATAAAAATAAAAATAAAAGAGCATAAATAAAAAAAATTATCATAAAATTAAGTGGATATATATTTTAGCTAAAATAAGATAATTAAAATAATATAATAAAGAAAAATCAAAGCAAGGTAACGGTCACACGTGAATAAAATTAGAATAGCATAGCAATATAACTTAACAAAATAAAGAAATTGATGTAAAGAAATGAGATAAGTTTTAAAGGAAAGTTGCATTCCACAATAGCAGGAGGTTGAGTGTACCTCGATCATCAAATCAAGTATAATGAAATATACTTCATAAAGCTTGTCAAAGTCCTAAAAAAATGTTAGAAAAATATAAAAATTAATGTTTAATTCATTATAATAAATCAAAACAAGTTTAATGACATTTATTTAATTTTAAACTAACCATATTTGAAATTATTATGAATTAACAAAATAAATAAACATAAATGCTAATAAATTAGTATTGCATTATTAAATAAATATGTAAAAAAATGAAATGAGATGAGTGATAAAAAATAATATAACAAAAACAAAAGTGATGTTAAGGTCATATGAGAGGAGATTGGAGTTTCTTTTATTATAACAAAATCAAAGTGAAAACTTTGAAATAAAATGAGATAAATTGTACATAATATTTTAATTTTAATATAATAAAGATATTGAGCATAACATCTTTAAATATCAAATAATATATAATTTGAAACGAATCATAAGGCATTCCAAATCCTTAAAAATTAAAATATTTTAAAAGTTAAAAATGAATACTTAATTTTATAAAGATCTACAAGATAAATGCTATGACATTTTTTTTCTTCTTCGTAAGACCTCATTACAAATTACTATGAATTACCAAAGTACATAAGCATAAATATTACTAAAATATTAATTAAATATTAAGTAAATATATATTGAATTTAAAATGATATAAAGTAAAGTAATATAACAACCAAATCAAAGGGTTGTAAAGGTCACAAGAGATAAGATTTAGGGTTACATAATGTAGAGAAATCAAAGTTAAAAGTTTGAAGAAATTAGTTAAATTATAAAAGAAAATTCAATTATAAGATGCTTAAGAGATAAAATGTAACATAATCATAAAATTACGTAAGAATCAAAATAACTTATAAAGTATGCCAAAATCATAAGAAATAAAATATCTTTAAAATATAAAATTGAATATTTAATTTGATAGAGCTTGTTGAGATTAGTTCAATGATGTTTATTTTGTCATCATTGAATCTCATTTGGAATTATTATAGATTACCAAAGTTAAAAAGCACAAATAGTAATAAAATTTTATTTTAATTAAGAAAATATATTTTAAAATTAATCAAGATAAGGTGTACCAATGTTATAACTAAAGTAAAATATTGGAAAAGTCATACAAGAAGAGAGTTAGAGTGGCGCAATAATATAATCAAATCAAAGTAAAATAGTTAAACAAATGAGATAAGTTATATGAGAAAGTTACATTCGATGGTATTAAGAAGATAGAGTGTAACTTTCTTAATTGTCAAATCAGGTACAACTCAAAAACTTTACAAAGTATGCCAAATCCTTAGAAAAAAATTTATTTAAAAATATACAAGTGAAAACTTAATAGGATAAAACTCATAAAGATGAGTTTAATGACATTTTTTTATCTTGATAGATTCTCATTTGGAATTACAGTGATTTATTAAATTAATAATCTCATATCATAATAAATTATTATTATAATCTTAAGTAGATAGGTATTGAATCCAAAATAAGATAATTTGAAGCAATGTAAATCAAAGCAAAAAATGTAAAGAAAATAGATAAATTGTAAAAAAAACTTTCCATTCCAAGATAATAAAGAGATCAAGTATAATAACCCCCATCATGAAATGAGGTATGTAACAAAATATCTAATAAAGTAATCCAACATACAAGAAAAAATAATTTAAAAAATAAAAAAAATAAATATTTAATTCAATATAACTCAACGAGTTGAGATAAACATTGTCTATTTCACCTCGATCATATCGCATTTGGAATATTATCAACTACAAAGTAAATAAACATAAATAAAAATAAATTATTTTTTAAAAAATTCAATAAACATATATTAAAGATCAAATAATAAAACTAAATCAATATAATATAAACAAATAAAAGATATGTAGAGGTTGCATTAAAGAAGACTAAGAGTAACATAATAATATGGCCAAATAAAACTAAAAATATTAAAAAACTTTGATAAATTTTTTTAGAAAATTTTATTCCAATTTACCAGCAAGATCGAGCACAACTTCTTCAATCGTCAAACTAGGTACAAATCGCAATAACTAATAATGCAAGCCATAACTTAAAAAATATATTTAAAAATACAAGATGAAAATTTTAATTAGATAGAGCTCATCAAGATAGCCAAACAAAGTTTTTAACTTAATTATATGTTATTTAAAATTACAAAGAATAATCAAAGTAACGAAGTAAAAATCATAATAAATTATTATTTAAATATTAACTAAATATATTTTGTAGCTAAATTATTTAACCATATGAATCATAATATAACAAAATCAAAGAGATTTAAATGTCATATGGGAGAGGATTTAGAGTAACATAGAAATATAAAAAATTATCAAAATATATGAAGAAATAAGAAAAATAGCATCAAAGGTTGAATTCCAAGATACTAAAGGGAAATAATGTAATGAACTAAATCATCAAATCTAATACTTATTTAAATGTCTTATAAAGTCTTCTAAAATTAACATTTATTTTGATAGAGCTCATGGAGATGATTTCAACATAGTATCTATCATCTCCATCGAACCTCTTCAAGGATTATTTTGAAATTACTAAAGCAAATATGCCAAATAATAATAAATTATCTTTTTAATTTTAAGTAAATTTATATAATATTGAAAGGAGATAAAATAAAGTAATATAATATAAGCAAAAAAATCTATTAAGGGTCACATGAGATGAGAATTACAATTAAATAATAATATAACCTAATAAAATCAAAACATTTGAGAATATTTGATAAATTATATAGAAAAGTTGCATCCTAATATGTTAAAGAAATCATGGGTATCATCCTAGAGCATCAAATCATGTAAGAATCAAAATGACTCTTAAAGCATTCCAATACCACTTAAAATAATATTTGAAAATAGAAAAAAATAATATTTAATTTCATAGAGCTCATTGAGATGACTTTAATAATATTTATTTTATCTCAATTATACCTTAAGAGAATTACTACAAATTAACAAAATGTATAAGCAAAAATAAAATTAAGTGGTTTTTTAAACATTAAGTAAAATATGTTAAAGTTGAAATGATATAAACTTAAATAATATGATAGAACAAAGTCAAAGTGATGTGAAAGTCACATTATTTAAAATTTAGAGTTACATAGTAATATAATCAGATCAAAATCAAACATTCAAAGAAATGACAAATTATATGAAAAACTTTCACTCCATAATATTAAGGAGATTTAGTACAACATCATTGATTGTTAAAAAGGAATGAATTTAAAAATCATAAAAAATATGCCAAAACCTTTCAAACATTTTTAAAACTTTAAAATTAATATTTAATTTGACATAGCTTGTTAAGAGGACTTCAACTATATTTATGTTATCTCAATTAGACAAAGTTAAAAATTTTATGAATTATGAAATAAATAAATAAATGAGACATATAACTCACACCATAGGAAATTTAGAATTACATAGTCATATAACATTATTAAAGTAAAATATTTAAGGTAATGAGATAAATTGTATTGAAAAATTGCATTGTAAGATACTAAGGGGATCGAATGCAATTTTCTTGATCATCAAAATTAGAAATCTAAATGTCTCCAAATATTTGCTAAAACAATAAAAAATTAAGTATTCAAAAATATTTTGTGACATAAAACTCATTAGAAGGAGCCCAATGAAGTTCATCTTATCTTGATCTAATCACATTTAGAATCACTATGAATTTCCAAAAGAAATCAGTATAAATAATAATAAATTATTACATTACTTTTAAATAAATAAATGTTAATGTTAAAAATTAGTTATGTTGAAGAAATGTAATATAACAAAATAAAAGGATGTAAAAGTCACATGACAAAAGAATTAGTGTTAAATAGTAATATAAGCAAGTCAAAGTGAAAAAAATTAAGTGATGAGAAAAATTACACCACAAAGTTGCAATTCAATATACCAAGGAGATTGAATATAAAATCATCAATCATAGAAATTCAAATTTCTCAAAAAATATGTAAAAAAATAAAAAACTAAATATTTAAAAATATAAAATTAATATTTAGTTGATAGAGCTTGTTTGAATGGGTCAAATGACATTTGTTTCATCTTTTTAAGACATCATTTATGAGTACTATAAATAACATAAGCAAATAAAATTTAATAATATTAAAATACTATTGAAATATTAAGTAAAAATCAATGAAATCTAAAATGAAACAGATTTAACTATTGGACTATAATCAAATCACATTGTTATAAAGGTCAAATAAGAAGTGATTAAAAATTACATAGTAATATAACCAATCAAAAGAAAAGAATTTTAGGAAAAGAGAGAAACTTTAGAAGAAAATTGCATCCATGTGACTAAGGAGATAAAGTGTAACATCCTCAATCATTAAATCAAGTACTAATTAAAACTTAATTTGATAAAGCTCAATTGGAATTTTTATAAATTACTAAAAAAATAAGAATAAATAATAATAAATTATTAATTTAATGTTAAATAATTATACAGTAGAGCTAAAATGATAAATGAGATAAATTATATTGGAAGGCTTTACTCTAAGCACTAAGAAGTTCATATGTAAAATCCTTAATCTTTAAAACAATTGCTAATATAAATATCTAGTAAAGTATGACAAAATATTTAAAAAATAAAATATTTGAAAATATAATTATTAATATTTTATTGGATTGAGCTCATCGAGTGGACTCAAACATCATTTATTTTATATGAATTAGACAACATTTGGAATACTATGAGTTTCTAAAATAAATAAGAATAATTAATATTAAATTGCTATTTTTAATGTTAAGTATATATTAAAAGTGAAATGATATAAGTTGAATTAGTGTAATATACCAGATCAAAGTGATGTAAAAAGTTAAATAAGAGGAGATTTTGAGTTACATACTAAAATAATAAAATTAAAATAAAAAATTTGATAAATTGACATAAACTAAGAAACTTTACACTCTAAGAAAATAAAGTGATCAAGTATAACATCCTTAATAATCAAATAATGTAGGAATCAAAATGCTTACTAGAGCATGCCAAAAATAATGACTAATAATTATAATTAGAATTTCAAAATATTAAAACTAATATTTAATAACAATATTTATCATTTAATTTTGTTAAAAAAATAAATGTTTATTCTAATTGTTAAAAGTCATTGAGGCTAGCCTGATAAATTTCATCCATCTCAATTGGACCTTATTTATAATTACCATGAATTAGTGAATAAGAATAAATAAAAATAAAATATTATTGTTACATTGAATAAATCTATATTGATGCAAAAATGAGATAAATTGAAATAATATAATTTAAACAAATAAATGAAATGTCATGATCACATAAGAGAAGATTTATAATAATGCCATCATATATCTAAATCTATTGATGTGGTAATCTCCTATCATCACCTTTGACTTATGACATGAAAATTTAAAATTTTTCTAACTATGCATAAATTTTCTAAGCTTAGGTTTTCTCACTTTTCTTTATAATATTTAGCTTTTTGCATCTTTTTTGTTCATTAATATCTATGAGAAATATTGTAAGATTTTTTTATTTTTGTTTTTCCTTTAGGATGCAGAGGCAAACATTTGTGAAATTTCAAATTTGATTTGATCTAACAAAAATCCATGTTGGAGAGAGCACAAAAAGCCTAGGTTATAGTTGAGCCTACAAAAGCTTGTAGGTCAGAGATGAATCATAGGAAAAAAATCTCAAGTACATTGGAGGTCAATTTAAAGAAAAAACCTCAACCTATAACTCTTTGATAATGGACTTTTTCCTCACCTTGGTCAAGGAGTAGATAGGTTCTAGTTTGAACCAAGCAATCTAAAGCTATTAATTTTTAAATTAAATTATTATTTTTATTTTTATTAATCATAAAGTTATTTATAAATTTGAATATCAAAGTTTTTATAAAAAATAGTTATTTCTATGATGAAGTTTTAGAAAATAAATACAATCCGCAAATTAGCAAAAATATTTTAAAAGCCAAATTTCACCACCCTTCTTGTGGGTTTTGTACACACTAATTTTACTTCAAATACAACCTAAATAATGTGAAAAAGTTTTATAAATTAGGTGAATTATGTGGTCGTCTTCTATTTTATGATATTAAAGAGAACAAGCGCAATATCTTTGATGATCAAATAAGGTACAAAATGAAATGCCTTATAAAGTATGCAAAAATTATATATATATATATATAATAAGCATTGAATTACTTAGAGCTCATTGAGATGAGTTTAAAAAAGTTTGTTTTGTCTTAATTGGAGCATGTTAAAAGTTACTACAAATTCAAAAATAAGTAGAAAAAATTACTAAAATATTATTATTAAACCAAAAAACACCAATTGAACAAGTATAATATAACGAATTGAAATAAATGTAATTGTCACATGAACGAATATTTATAGTTACGAAGTAGTATTACCCCATAAAATTAAAATATGTGAATAAATGATATAAATTATGTAGGAAAGTTTCATTCCTAAAATATATGGTGATCATGCTTAATATCCTCATTAATTAAAATAAATTAAGATAAAAAAATTCATACAAAGTTCAAAAAAGTCTTGAAAAAATATTGAAGAAATAAAAATCATTATTTAGTTAGGTAGAGCTTATTGAGACATCCTAGTATTTTTTGTTTCATCTCAATCAGATGACATTCATAATTACGATCAATTACAAAATTTAAAAAGAATAAATGTTTATAAACCACTATTTTAATATCATGTAGATATTATATAAAGTTAAAATGAGATAAATTAGAATAATGTTATATGTCCAAATCAAAGCGATGTTAGTTTCACATTAAAGGAGAATTATAATTTTCTAACAATATAAAAATAAAAAAATCATTTAAAAACATTGCATAAATAGTATAAAAAAGTTGCATTGTAAGGCATAAAGGAGATCAAGTGTAACATTCTCAGCTATCAAATTAGTCATAAAAAAATATATCTCATAAATAGTGCAAAAACCATATAGAAAAAATATATAAAAATACAAAAAAAATATTCTTTTGGATAAATCTCATTAAGAATAGTCCAACGATGCTTGTTTCACCTCGATTAGACCACATTAAGAATAACTATGGATTACAAAATTAAAAAAAGAGTAAATATGAATAAATGATTATTTTAACATTCAATAAATATATGTTAAAGTTGAAAATAAACTTACTTTAAGGTAATATAGCCAAATCAAAGTAATATAAATATGAAATAATGAAAGAATTAGAGTTACATAGTAATATAACTAATTATATGAAAAACTTTTTAAGAAATGAGATAAATTGTAAGTAAAAATTACATTCCATAACACAAAGTAGATCGAGTGTAACATCCTTATTTGTTAAACAAAGTACAATTCAAAATGTCTTATAAAAAATGCCAAAACTCTAATGAAAAAAAGTTAATAATAAATTATACTTTATCTAATGATGATTGTTTCATCTTAATTAGACTTTGTTAAGAATAACTTTGAATTACCAAATGAAATAAGAATAAATTATAATAAAGTATTATTTGATCTTTAAGGAAATATATATTATAACCACAAAGACATAAATTAAAAAGTTATAGAATAATAAAGTCAAAGTGATGTAAAAATCACACGACAGAAAAGATAGAGATACGTACGAATATAACCAAATTGAAAACAAAAATTTGAAGAAATATGTTATAAACTATATAAGAAAGTTGCATTCCATTATACAATGGTGATTGAGTTGAATAACCTCTATAATGAAATTAGGTACAAATCCATTATTGTTTGTTTGTATCTATCAGGTCTTATTTAAAATTATAATGAATGGAAAAATTAAATAAGCATAAATAATAAATTTTTTTATTTTAATATTAAAAAAATATAATAGAACTTAAATATGATAAATTAATTCTTTGTAATATAGCTAAATTATAGCATTATCTGAGTCACATGTGAGGAGAATTAAAGTTTCATTGTCATATAACCATATAAAAGTAAACCTTTCAAAGAAATGAGATAAATTATGTGATAAACTTGCATTCAAAGAGTCGAAGGAGATCAAGCATAAAATCTTTCAGTTATAAAATCAAATTCGAATCAAAATGTCTAAAAAGCATCAAAAATTTTAAGAGAAAAAATATTTTAGAAATTGAACATCCAATTTGTTAGAGATCATTGAGATAAGTCAAAAGATGTGTTATTTCATCTTGATTAGACTATGTAAAAAATCGTTTCGAATTACTAATTAAACACATATAATAATAAACTATTATTTTAATACTAAATATATATATATATATATATATATATATATATATATATATATATATATATAGTTGAGCAAAAAAGGGATAAAGTGAAACATGCATTATGACCAAATCAAGGCAATGTTATTATCACATGAGAGGAGAATTATAGTTTCTTAAAAATATAAAAAAATCAAAGAAAATAAGATAAATTATACCTTAATGTTGTATTTCTTGATTCTAAAGGAATCATGCATAAATTACATATATATATGTATATGTATATATATATGTATATATATTTGTATATATATATGTATTATAACCAAAAGGAAATTAAACATGCATAAACAATAATAATTTTTAAAAACAATGTTAAAGTATATTATATAGTTTAAAATAAGACAAATCAAAATAATGTAACATAATCAAATTAAACTTATGTAAAGCTCACACGAGAGGTGTTTTTGAGTTTCATAGTAATATAACCAAATTAAAGTAATAAAGTTGAACAAATGAGATAAATTTTACAAGAAAGTTGGTATCTAATCAAACATTGATTAAAATATCTAATAAAGCATGCCAATACCCAAGTTGAAATTATTTTAAAATATATATATATATATATATATATATATATATATATATATATATATATATAATTAGATAAAGCTTGTCAGGATGAGTCTAATGATATTTGTTATCTCAAATAGATCACATTTGAAATCAAAACGAATAACTAACATAAAAAAGATTAAACAATAATAAATTAATATTTGAACATCAAGTAAATATATATTAAATTTGAAATAAGACAAAATAAAATGATATAATACAACCAAATCAAAATGAAATAAAGGTGACACAATAAGTAGTTTAGAATTAGATATGAACATAGCCAAATCAATGAAAATATTCAATAAATGAGATAAATTAGAGAATATTGTTGCATTTGAAGATGCTAAGGATATTGTGCACAATATTCTCACTCATTAAATTATGCAAGGATTAAAAAATTTGATGACACACAAAAACAAAGTGTGTAAAAGTTTTCAAAAAAGCATAAAAATTAATATTAAATTAGATAATGCTCATCGGCACAAGTTTGGTGATGTTATTTTTTTTCTCAATCAAATAGCATTTGAAAATACTATGAATTACCAATATAAATAGTATGTACACTTTTGTGTGTGTGCTTTTGTGTGCATTTGTACATGCATGTGTGCTTGTGTGCATGCATACAAGTGCACATGTGCATCCATACATCTATGTGTGTGAGCATGTGTGTAAGTGCATGTGTGCATATTTGAGTGTGTGCGTAGCATGTGTCTGTGTGTGTATACATGTGTGTCTATGTGTATTTGGATGTGTTTGCATGTTCACGCATGTTTGCACAAGCACGTGCATGTGTTTTGTGCAAGTATGCATTTGTGTTTGTGTGTATATTGTTGCATGTGCTTGTTTGTGTATGCTTGTTTGTGTTTTTGTGTGTGTGTACTTGTGTGTGTCCATGTATGTGCATGTGCATGTTCTTGTGTGCATAAGTGCCTTTATGTGCATGTGTTTGCGTGTGTGCATATGTAGCAGTGTGCATGTATACATGTATCTATATGTGTGTATGCCTTTGTGCTTGCGTATTATTTTGTGTGTGTGTGTGTGTGCATGTGAATGGCTTTGTGTGCATATGCACATATAAGGGGTTGTGGACACACGTGTGTGTGGAGTGGTCTGTGCATGTGTTTGTGTGTGTGTGTTGGTGTTTATGTGTGTCCCTATGCTTGTGTTATTCATGCATTAGTGTGTGTGTGTGTACGCATGTGCACAAGGGTGTGTGTTAGGGCATACAGCAATTATTTGTTCATTTGCGTAGGTGTTCGTGAGCATTTGTATCTGTTTGTTTATGCACATGTGTTCTTCTATAAGTTTGCTTGTGTGTGTCTTTTGGTATGCATATATGCATGTACATGTGTGTATGTGGATGCATACTTGAATTTGTTTGTTTGTGAATGTGCAAACTTAAGTGTATGTGTAGGTGTTTTTTTTTGTGTGTGTGCATATATGTGTGAATGTGCTTATGGACACACATGCTGTGTTGTGCATGCATATGTGCATGTATATATGTGTGTGTCTATGTTTGTATGTATGTGTCATGTGTTTGTACATTTGTGCACATGTTTTTGCATGCATATGTACTTACGTATGTTCATCTGTGTGCATGCACATGTCGGTGCATGCATGTGTATGTGCATATGTGTGTCCATATTTATGTGTGTGCATGTCAGCATATGTGTGTGCATGCATAGGTGTTTTTGTGCATGTGTCTAGGTGCTTCTACATGTTTTTGTGTGCATGTGTATTTGTAAGTATGCACACATTTATGAATGTGTCTTTGTGTGTCCATGCATATGTCTATGTTCATGTGTGCATGTGTGGTTACATGTGTGTGTGTGTGCATGTGTTTGTACATGCATGCATGTGTGTATGTGCATGTGTGTATTTGTTTGAGTGTGAGTGTCTATGGTTTTACTTGTGTGTGTGTATGTGTCTGTGCATGTGATTGCATTGGTGTGAGTGTGTATGCTTTTGTAGGTGTATGTGTATGCATGTGTGTGTAGGTGAGTATGTGCATGTATGTATGTGTGTGCATATGTGCATGTGTAAGTGTGTGCATGTTTGTGTGCACATGCATGTCTATATATGTGTACATGTGTGTGTGTGTGTATGATTATGCATGTATAAGTGTGTGTGCATACATATTTGTTTTTGTATGTCTAAGTGTGTGCATATGTTTATATGTATGCACATGCATGCATGTGTGTGTGTTTATGTATTTATACATGAGTGTAAGGGTGTGCATGTGAAAGCATATTTGTGTACAAGTATTTATTTATATGTGTGTGTGTTTGTGTGTCTCCTTGCTTGTGTGTTTGTGCATGTGCAAGTGTTTGTACTTGTGTGTGTGCAGGTTTGGGTGCATCTATTTGTATGCATACTTCTATGTATGCTTGTGTGTTTGTGCTACATTGCATTCATGTGTGTGTACACAAGTGCATGTCTATGAGCCTTTATTTTTACATGGGTGTGTTCCTATGGCTATGCATGCTCATATGCACACATGAACTTGTTTATGCTTACTTGTATGCCTATGTGTGTGTGTGTGTGTGTCTATAAATGCTTGTGTGCATGGGTGTGTGTGTGCATGCATGTTTGTGTATGTGCATCTATGTGTGTGTGTTTGTGTGTGCGTGTGCATGTATTCATGTGTGTGTGAATATGTATGTACATGTGCATAAGAATGCATAGGTTTGTGTGTGCTTGTGTGTATGTGTGTGTGCATATACATATATGTGTGTTTATAAGTACGTGTGTGTATATGTGCATTGTTTATATATGTGTGTGTGCACGTGCACACATGTGTGGGTGTACGTGTGTATGTATGTGTTTGTGTGTGTGTCTGTAAGTGCATGTGTTTGTGAGTTTTTATGTATGTGTCCATATGTGCATGTATTTTTGTGTATATGTGTGCATGCATGTGAGTACATATGTGCATATGTGTCTATGTGTTTATGTGTGTGTGCATGTGTGTGTGTACTTGTCTACATGTGTGTGTGTGTGTGTGCATATGTTTGTGTGTTTATGCATATTTGTGTGTGTATGTGTATAAGCACGTGTATGAATGTGTCTATGTGTTTGCATGCAAGTGTCAATCTTCATATGTACATGTCTATGTGTATGTGTGTGTGTGCATGGGTTAATCTTTGCTTGTGTGCATGTATGGTTGTGGGTGTATGTGTACATGTAAGTTGGTGTGTGTGCATGTGTATGCATGTGAGTATACATGTGTGTGTGTGTGCATATAGTGTGCATGTGTGTGTCTATATATATGTGTGCATTTGCATGTGTGTACATATATATGCATGCAAGTGTGTGCATGCATATGGGCATGTGTGTATGCATTTGTGTGCATGTGTGTGTGAATGTGTGCTTATGCATGTATGTTTGTGCATATGTGTGTGCATGTATGTGTGCATGAATGTGTATATATTTGTGTATATGTGTGTGTGTGCATCCTTGTATGTGCGTGAGTGTGCATTTGTGCATGTGTTTATGTGTAGGCATTTGTTTGTGCATACATGTTTGTGTGTGTTTATGCATACATGCATGGACATGCATGTGAGCATGTGAATGCATGTGTGTGTGTTTGTTTGTGTACATGTGCATATGTGTTTGGATGTGTGTGTATTTATGTACGTGTATATGTGTGTGTTTGTGGTTGAACGTGTTCATGTGTGCATGTACATTTGCTTGTGTGTGCATAGAGGTGTGTTCTTGTGTTAGTGTGTGCATGTCTATGCATGCATGTATATGTGGTTGTGTGTATGTGTGTGTGCATGAACATGTTGTCTTTTGTGTTTATGTGTGTGCATTCTATACATGTGTGCAAGCATGTGCACATGTGTGTGTGGGTGTGTGCATGTGCATCTGCATGTACATATGTGTATATTTTTCTTCGTGTCTACGTGTAAGTGTATGTGTGTGTGTGTATGTGAGTGCATATTTATAAATTTGTTTGTGAACAAGCATGCATGTGTGCATGTCTGTGTGCTATTTGTTTTATGTGTTCATGTGTCTACATGTATACGTGTGTGTGGATGTGGGTGTTAATGTGTGTGTGTGCATGCATAAGTGTTCACTTGTGTGTATACATGTTTGTGTAAGTGTGTATGTGTATGTGTACATTTGTGTGTGCATGTGTTCATTTGTTTATGAGTGCATGTAAGTGTGTGTGTGTGTGTGTGTCCACATTTGTGTTTCTATGTGCCTGTGTATGCAAGTGTATGTATGCATGTGTGTGCATGTGTTTGCATGTAAGTGATGTGAGTTGTTTGAGAATCTACAAATGTATGTATCCCTCTTCATATGCCTATTTGTGTCTAAATGTTTTATATATGTTTGTGTCGGTCTGTGTACATGGCATGTATGTGTGCATGTTTGTGCATATGTCTGTTTATAAGAGACTATAAGTGTGCATGTATTTGCAGTTTTGTGTGTGTGCATTCTTGTTCTTGTGTGCATGCCTATGTAAGTGTGTGTGTGAAAGTGTGTGCATACGTGTGTTTGGATTTGTGTTTATGTAAGTGTTTATCTCTGTGTGTGTGTGTGTACGTGTGTGCATTTATGTGCATATGAGAATGCATTTGTGTGCATGTGCATATCTATGCACTTAAGCTCACAAGTGTCTGGGGTAAAATGTGTGTGTATATGTGCAAGTTATGTGTGTGCATGTCTCTGTGCATGTGTATGTGTGTGGGTATTTGCATGTGCTTATGCAAGTGTGTGTGTACACAAGTGTTTATGAGTGTGTCTGCATGTGTTTGTGTGCACATGTGTTTTTTGTGCATGCAGGTGTGTGCTGCCTAATGCACTCGAGTAAACGTATGCATGCATTTGTGTCCAATTGTATATGTGTGTGTATGTTTCTACATGTGTGTTTACATGTGCATATGTGTGTATGCGTGAGTGCACATGAGCTTGTATGAGTCTATTTACACTTGAGTGTGTGTTTGTGTGCACATGTATGCATGTGCTTGTGCATGCTTGTGTGTGTATGTGTTGTTTCCATGTGCATGTGTGTGTTAGTGTGCATGCTTGTGTGCATGAATGTGTGTGTGCATGTTTGTGCCATTTTGTGCACATGCATCTCTATAAGTGTGTGTCTGTGTGCATGTTTGTGCATGTGTGTGAGCATGTTGTTATGTGTGTGTGTATGCAAGTGCATGTATGTGCATTCTTGTGTGTGTCCACGTGGGCATGTGTGTGTTTATGTACATATATTTGCAAGTGTGTTTGTGCCTGTGTCTATGTGTGTATGTGTGTGCACATGCATCTATGTGTGCATATTTGCATGTGTGGGTGTGCATGCATGTGCACATGCAGTTATTTATGTTTGTGCATGTGTCAGTGCACTTTCGTGTATGTTTGTGTGTGTGTGTATGCGTGTGTGTTTGCATGCTTGAGTATCTATATGTGTTCATGTGCGTGCCTATGTGAGTGTGTTTGTGCATTTGTGTACCATGTTTTAGTGCACATTTGTTAGTATATGTGTTTGTGCATGTTCTTTACTATGCATGTAGGTTTATGTGCATGAATGTATGTTCCTATGCATGTGGGTGTGAGCATGAGTGTGTGCATGTATGTGTCAGTGTTTGTATGTGCTTGCTGCATGTGCATATGCATATGCATGTATATGTGTACATGAGCATGCCCATGTGTTTGTATGCATGTGCATGTGTTTGAATGGGCATGTGTGTGCCTTCATTTGTGCATGAGTGCATGTTTCAATGTGTGCATGTGTGTGTGCATGCATTTGGGTATGTATGCATTCCAATGTATATATGAGCATGCATGTGTGTGTGTATACATAAGCATGAGTGTGTATGTGCATTTGTGTGTGCATGCATAGGTGTATCTTCATTCATGCCTATGTACACGTGTTTGTACACATGTGTGTGTTCATCTATGCGTGTGTGTGTGCATGTGCATGTGAGCATGTGTGTGCCATTGTGTCTATACATGTATGTGTGTGAGAATATTTGTAAGTGTATGTATATGTGCTTATGTATGTGTGCCTATGTATGTGCATTCCTATGTAAATTTATGTTTGGGCATATGTGTGTGTCTTTGTGTGTGCTAATGTGCTTGTGTGCATTTTTTTGTGAATGTTAGTGTCCACGTGTGTGCATGTGCATCTATGCATGTGTGTGTTCGTGCTTACTTGTGTGTGCAGGTGCGTGTGCATGGACATATGTGTGTTCATATATGTTTGTGTGTGTTTATGTATTTGTGTTCATGCATTTGTGGTGTTTATGCTTGTGTGTGTGTGTTTGTGTGTCTAGCTGTGTACAAGTTTTTATGAGTGTGTGTGCATATTATTTTGATTGTGTTTGTGTTCCTATACGTATATGTGCATGTGTGATTGTGTGTGTGTGTTTGTGTGTGTATGAATGCGTAGTTGTTGGTCTATGTGTGCTTACATGTGTGTGTGTGTGGGTGTTTGTGTATATGTGTGTGTGTGTAGTGGTGCACAAGTGTGTGCATGTATATTTGTGTAAGTATGTGCATGTGTGTTTTATGTATGTGTGTGTGTTCCCCTATGATCATGCATCAGCATTTGTGTGTTTGTGTGTGTTTATGCGCATGTCTAGGTATGAGCACATATGCTTGTGCTTTTTGTATGCTTTAGATTGCGTGTCCTTATGTATGCTATTGCATGTGTGTGCATTTGTGTGTGTGTGCATGTCTATGTGCACATGCACGTGCGGGTGCATGTCTATCTACAAGTGTGTTTGTCTGTGTTTTTGTATGTGATTGTGTTCATGTGAGTGCATGTACAAATGTGTGCATGCTCATGTGTGTGTGCTTGTGTATGCATGAATGTGTGTTTGTGCATGTAAGCTAGTGTGTGTGTGTACATGTGTATGTGTGCATACCTATCTTTACATGTTTGTGTATGTAAATGTCTTTGTTTGTTTATCATTATGCATGCATATACATATGTCTATATATGTGTGCTTGTGTGTATGCATGGATATGTGTATGTATGTGTGCATATATTTGTGTTCGTGCATGCATGTGTTTGTCTACATGTGGATGTGCATGTGCTTGTGTTCACACATGTGTGTATGAGTGTGTAGACATCCATATGTCTGTGTATGTGTGTGTGTGTGTGTGCATGTGTGTATATGCATGTTATTTGTATGTGTGTGCATGCATGTGTATGTGTGTTTGTACAAAAGAAAGAGTGTGTGTGAGTCTATGTGGGTGCATGTGTGTACATGTGTGTGCATGTGAATGAGTGTGTGTATGCATGTGTGCATGCATGTGATCAAATGTGAGTTTTTGTTTGTGTTTATGCATGTGATCATGTCTGTACATTTATGCATGCACACATGCATTTGTGTGTGCATGTCCGTGATCCGTGTGAGTGCATGTGCATCTGTATTTGTATGTTTATGCATCAATATACATGTGTGCATTTGTATTATTACATGTTTGTGTTTGTGCACATTTGTGCATGCTGCATGTCTAGTGCACTTGCACGCATGTGCACATACTTGTCTGCAAATGTGAATGTTTGTGTGCGTGTGTGCATGTATATTGTGTAAATTTGTGTGTTATTGTATGCATGTGAGTGCATGACCATGTGTGTGCTTGCATGTGTGTTTGATTGTGCATGCGTATCTAGGTGTTCATGTGTGTGTGCAAGAATGTGCATTTGTGTGCATGTGTGTGCATGTGTTTGTGCAATTGTGTGCACAGGCGTGCAAGCCTCTATGTTTTTGTTTGGGTTTGTGTGTTTTTGTGAAAGCATGAGTGTGTTTGTTCGACTGCATGTGCATCGGTGATTGTGTGTATGATTTTTTTAGTGTGCTTATTAGAGTGCACATCTATGTTTTTTTGTACATGCATGTTTGTTTGTAGATGTGTGCAAGTGCATATGCATGATTTTGTATGGGTGTGTGTTTTGGTGTATGCATGTGTGTGTATGTTTGTGTTTGTGTGTAGGAATGCATGCATGCATGAATAAGTTTAAGTGTGTTTGTGCATATGTGTGTACATGCACGTGTGTATGTGTGTGTGTCTATGCATGTTTGCATGTAAGTGTGTGAGCAAGCATGTGAATGTACATACGTGTGTGTATGTTTGTCTATGTAGGCATATTGTGTGCATGTATGTGCTTATGCATGTCTTTGTGCTTGTTTTGGTTTGTTTGTGTGCACATATAAATGTGTACATGTGAATGTGTGTGCACTTGTGCAAATGTGCACGTGTGTGTGTGTGTTTTTGTGTGTGGGTGTGTTTATGAGAGTGTGTGTGTGTGTGTGTGCAAATGTTTTTGCATGCATTTGTGTGTGTGAGTGAGTGCTTGTAGGTGTGCTTGTGTGCATTGCTTGCATGTGTGCATGTGTGCATGCATTATGTGCATGTGTGCATGGATGCGTGTGAGTGTAGGTGCATGTTACTATGTCATGCGTGTGTGCACATGTAAATGTGTGTGTGTGTGTGTGCATGCTAGTATTTCTATTTGTGCATTTGTGCGTGCGTGTGTGGATACTTGCATATGTGTATGTTTGTTCATGGCACACATGCACATATGCGTGTGTGCATGTGCATGTGTGCTTCTTTGCGTGCAAGGATGCATGTGTGTGACACTGTACATGCATGAGTGTGCTTGTGTTTATGTAAGTGTGCATGTGTGTATGAGGGTGGGTAAGCATGTGTCTATGAATGTGTATGTTTGCATGTGTATGTGTGAGCATTGGTGTATTTTTGCATGTGTTTGTGTCTATATTCTCATGTGTGGTTGTGTGTGTGTGTGGATGCACATGTTTTTGTGCCTGGGTGTGTGTGTGTGTGTGCATGTTTATGTCTATGTGTGTTGACATGTTTGTACGAATGTTTGTGTGCCTATGTGTATATGCGAGTGTGTGCTTTTGCATGCATGTTTGTGGATGTGTGCACCTGTGTGTGTGTGTAATATGTGCGTGTGTGTGACTATTTATGTGCATGGATTTTTGCATGTGTACATGTGCATGTGCATTTGTGTCCACACATAAGCATGTGGATGTTTGAGTGCATGCATTCGCATCTCTATGTGTGTGTGTGTGCATTGGTGTTTGCCTATGTTTGTGCATGCATTCTATCTATTCAAGTATTTGTTTGTGTGCAAGCATGTACACATTTGTGTGTTTTGTATGTATGCATGCACTTATGTTAGTGCATGTGTTTGTTTGCATGTGGCATGTGAGTATGTGTGTACCTATGTTGTCCATGTGAGTGAGTGCATATGAATGCATTGGCAAGTACGTGTGCTTGTCTATGCATGTATGTGTGAGTGTGTACATGGATGCACATGTCTACATCTATGTTTGCATGTGTGCATACTTGTGGCCATGCGT
Organism: Vanilla planifolia; assembly: GCA_023846275.1. Taxonomy (NCBI): domain Eukaryota; kingdom Viridiplantae; phylum Streptophyta; class Magnoliopsida; order Asparagales; family Orchidaceae; genus Vanilla; species Vanilla planifolia. The sequence goes on from JAIUJO010000105.1 coordinate 1,561,803, forward strand.
ACTTAGCGTTGTGTGTGTGTACATTCGTATAAATATGTGTATTTGTGCGAGTGTGTGAGTGGGTGTGCTTGCACTTGCATTTGAGTGTGTTCATGCATGTGCTTGTGTGTGGGTATGTGTGTGTGTCATTACGTGTGTATGCATGGTAGTATGTGTGTGTGTGTGTGTGTGTGTCTATTAATGTATGGGTGTGCATGTGTGCGTGCACAATGGCACATGTGTGTGTGGGTGATGTGCATATGCATGTGCACACATATGTGTGTGTTTGCATATTTGTAAATGTGCATGTGTTTGCATGTGTGCACACATGTGTGTATGTGTGTGTTCATGTTTATATGTGTATTTGCATGTGTGAGTGTGAGTATGTGTATGTATATTTTTACACATGTCTGTATAGATGAGTATGGTGCTTGCATATGGGTATGCATGTGTTTGTGTGTTTATGCATGTGTGCATGTGCAAAGATGTGTGTGTGAGTGTGTGCATGTGCATGCACGTGTTTAGGTGCACATGAGTACATGTGTGTGCATGTGTGCTTATCTTTTGGTGTGCATGCATGCATGTGTGAATGTTTGTTTGTGTGTAGCTATGCATGTGTGTGTGTGTGTGTATGTTTGCATGTGTTTGTGTATGTGTGTATATGTGTGGTTGTGATGAATGCATGTGTGTCTATGAATGTGTCTATGTGTGTGTATGTGTTTGTGTAGTGCATGTGTGAGGGTGTGTGTTGTTCTGTGTTTATTTTTGTATGTGCATATGCAAGTTTGTGTGTGTGTGTGTGCATATATTTGTGTGTGTATGTGCATTGTGTGTGGGTGTGTGTGTGTGTCTATGTGCATGTCTATGGATGTGTGTGGTAGTGTTTGTGCATATGTGTATATATATTTATGCATGCATGGATGTTTAAGTGCAAAGTGGATGTGTATCTATCTGCATGTGCATGCTTGAGTATGTGTATTTGCATTTGTATTCATGTGTTTGTGCATTTGTGCATGTGTGTGTGTGCTTTTGGGTAGGTGAATGTGTGAATGCATACATGTGTGTAGGTGTGCATATGCGTGGTTGAACATGTGCATGTGAGCATATGCATGTACATACATGTGCAAGTGCTTGTGTGGAAGTGCATGTGGGCATGGATGTTTACATATGTGTGTGTGTTCTTGTTTGTGCATGTATGAGTGTGTGTGTGCATGTTAGCATGTGTGTGTTTCTTTGTGTGTGTGTGTGTGAATGCATATATGTGTGTTTGTAATTATATGCATATGTGTGTTTGCTCATGTGTGTGTGAGTGTGTATGTGTGTGTATTTGTTTGTGTATGCACATGTGTGTGTGTGTGATCATGGTTGCACATGTGCATGTGCATGCATGAGTGTGCATGTCTATGGGCATGTGTTTTCTTTTGTGTGAGTGCTGCATGGTCCTATGTGTGTGTAGGAGTGTGTGTGCATGTGTTTTTGTGAGCCTATACACATGTTCACTGGTGTGCATGCATGTGTGTGCCTGGGTGTACATGTGCATGTGTGCATGTGTGTTTGTTCATGTGTGTGAATGTGTGCATCTGTTTGTGTTTGTATGTATGTGCATATGCATGTGTGTATGTGTATCTATCTGTGTTTGTACGTGAATAATTGAGTGCGTTTGGGCATGTATGTGCGTGAATTTATGTGTGTGTGTGTGTGTGTTTGTGTGCATGCATATTTGTGTATTTAAGACTGTGTGCAGATGCATGCTTGTATATGTTTGTGTGTATGTTTGTATGCATCTGTATGAGAGTAAGTGCATGTGTCCATATGTGTGTGTGTGTGCTTGTGGATTTGTGTATGCATGTGTGTGTGCATACATGCATGTGCATGTTTGTATAGGCATGATTTTATTTTAGTGTGTGCTTGTGTGTGTGTACATGTGCATTTTCATGTGTCTGTGTGTTTTTGCTCATGTCTGCTCAGGTATACATTTATGTATAGATTTGTGTGAGTGTGTGTCCATTTTAGCCTGTGTGTTTATGTGTGTCCACATGTGTGTGTGTGTCTATTTGCATGTGCATGTGTGCATGGATATATGAGTGCATGTGCATGTGTATATATGTGTTAGTGTGTGTGAGTGCTTATGCATTTATGTGTGTTTGTGTGCATGCATTTTTACATTTTATTGTGTGCATGTGCTTGAGTCTGTGCCTATATTAAAGTATGTTAATGTGTGTGTATGTGCATGCAAAGACATATATGTACATGTGTGTACACTTGTGTGTGTGTGAGTGTATGTGTGTGTGCATGTACATGTGGATGTGCAAGCACATGCATTTGTGTGTGTGCATGCATGGTCGTGCTTATGTGTGTGGGCATCTATTTGTGTCTGCATGTGCAAGTATTTGTTTATGTGTGCACTTGTGTTTGTGCATCAATGTTTACTTGCATATGTGTTGTGCAAGTCCTATGCTTGTGCTTGCTTGTATGAGCACATGTACTTGTTAATGTTAGTGCATGTGCTTATCTGTGTATGTGTTTGTTTGCTTGTATGTATATGTGTGTGCATGAATGTATGCATTAATGTATGCATGAATGTGTCTATGTTAGTATACATGTGTGTTTGTGTTTCTATGCTTGTTTATTTATGACCATGTTTGTGTGTGCATACATGTTTTGTGTGCATGCATGTGTGTGTTAGAGTGTGGGCATGTGTATGTGCCTACATGTTTTTATGTGTGTGTGCATGTATGCGTGGTCATGTATGTATCTACATTTGTGTGTCTACATATGTGATTGTGCATATTTGCATGCATGTGTGTTTGCATATGTGTGTGTGTGTGTGTGCATGTGGGTGTTTCTAAGTGTGCATGTACATGTGTTTGATTGTGTGCACTTATGTGTTATTAGGTACATATTTTTATTTATTTGTTTGTGTGTGTGTATATGTGTGCATATATGGGTGTGCTTGTAGTGTGCATGTACACATTCATGTGTGTATGTAAAAGGTGCATGTTTGTGGGTGTGTGGATGTGTTTGTGTGTGTGCTTATATTTATAAGTGGGTGTGTATTTGTGTGTGTATGTGCTTATATGTGTAAGTGGTTGCATGCATGTATGAATGTGTTTGTGCATATGTGTGCATGCGTGCATATGCGTATGGGTGTGTGGACTTGTGTGCGTATACATGTGTAAGAGATAGATGCACATGAATGTGTGTATATGAATGTGCATGTGTGCGTATACATCCGTGTGTGCGAGTTTGTGCATGCCCATCGATTTATTCATATATGTGAGTGTATGTCAGTGTTTGTGTGCAATGGTCCATGCATATGTGTGTGCATGCGAGTACATATGCAATCATGCATATGTCTGTGTGTGCATATGCTTCAATGTGATTGTGCATTTGTGTGGATAGGTGTGTGTATTTTTGCTTGCATATGTGTCTATGCCTTTCTGCATAGTAACATGTGTATTTATGAGTGTGTGTGATAGTACATGCAAAAGTGTGCCTGTGAGTCTGATTTTGTTTACTTGCATGTGTGTGCATGTGTTTGTGCATGTGTGTATATTCATGTGCATATGTATTTATGTGTTAGTGTGTTCAAGTGTGTGCAGAGTGTATGCATGTGCTTGCATGTGTATCTATGTGCACAAGTGTTCTTATGTATGAGCACGTCTATGTGTGTGTGCTATGCAAGTATGCAAACATGCTTGTGTGTGTGTGTGTATCTCTATGTGTGTAGGTATGAGTGCTTAGGTGTGTATGTGTACAAGTGTGCACTGTGTGTATCCATGTGTATGTCTGTATGTTTGCATGCATGTAAACATGTACATGTGTGCATGCTTGTGAATGTTTATGTGCACATACACAAGAGCATGCATCATTGTGTGTGTGTTGGTGTGCATGCATGCATGTGTGTGTGTATCCATGCACAAGTTTATGTGAGTGTGTGTATGCATGTGTGTGTGTGTACATGTGAGTGCGTGTACATTTGTATATGTATGCATGTGTATGGTTGTTTGTGAATGCAGCATGTGCATGGGAATGTGTATGAGTGTGTGTCTATGTGTGTGTATGTTTATAGGTGCCTGTGCATTTTCACATGTATGTCTTAGTGTATGTGTGTATGTGTGTTTTTTGTACGAGTGTTTGTGTATGTGTATTTGCATGTGTGTGTGTGTGTACATATTTGTTCACATGCAAGTTAGCATGATTTTTGGCATCTGGGTGTGTATGGTTTTACACGCATGCGTGTGTGGTCATGGTTACATATGTGTGTATGTGCACATACATTTGAGTGTGGCATTGTGTCATTGTTTGTGTAGGTGTGTGTCTTTGCATGTGTATCTGTATGTGTGCATTTGTGTGAATGCCATCTGTGTGTCTAAGCATGTATGTGTCTATGATTGTGTCTACAATGCGTGCATGCATGTGCATGTCTATGGGTGGGTGCGTGTATGCACATGTGCATGCGTGTGTGTGTATTTATATACTTGTACTTGTCCATGTGTGTTTGTTCTTATGCAAATGTTTGTATATGTGAGCTTGTGCATATGCAAGTCTACTATTGTTGTTGTTGCTGTTGTTATTGTGCGTGTGTGTTTGTTTATGTGTGTGTTTGTGAATGTACATGCAAGTGTGTTTGTGTGTATCTATGTATATGTGTCGTTATGCTCTTACATGTGTGTGCCTACATGCATATGCATGTGTGTGTCTACTTGCATTTGCATATGTGCATGTATCTATATGTGTGTATGTGTGCTTGTATTTAAGAGTTCGCATGTGTGTACATGTGCATGTGTGTGCTTATGTGTGTATGTATGTGTTGTGAAGGGGGTGAGTCTTTATGCATGTGTGTGGGCTTATGGTTGTGCATGCCAACATATGTGTGTGCTAGTGCATGAACATGTGTGTGTGTGTGCATACATGTGTCTATGCATGTACGTGTGTGTCAATATGCATGAGTGTACATGTTTGTGTGTGTGTACATGTGTGAGTTTTTTGTGCACATGACTATGTGTGTGCCTGTGTGTTTGTTTAAGCTTGTGGGTACAAGAGTGTGTGCATGTATCTGAGTGCATGTGTGTATGTGTTTGTGTATGTGCATGTGTGTGTGTGTGTGAGTGGGTGATTTTGTGCATGTCTATGTGTATGCGTGTGCATGTTTGTGTGCACGTTTTTGTGTATGCATGTGTGTGTGTTTGTGTGTGTCTATGTGTGCGATCCTATGCACAAGTTTGTTCCAAGGTGTGTGCATGTGCATCTATGCATGTGTTAGTGTATTGGTGTGTGTACCATTCAATGTTCATGTGTGTGATTGTGTGCTTGCACATGTGCATGTGCATACGTGTTCTTGGGTGTGTGCATCTGTATGTGTATGTGCTTGTTTGTGTGTGTGTGTGTGTGCATACGTGCAGGTGTGTGTGTGTGTGTGTGTGTGCATATTTGTGTGTATTTGCTTGTGTGCATACATCTTAGTAGGTGCATGTGCATGTGCATGTGTGCATGCAAGCATGTGTGTGTGAATTAATGTGTCTTTTTATATTTATGCATTCGTGTGTCTATGAGAATGTGGACGCACATGCGTGTGTGATCGTGTTGGTGTGTTTGCATTGATTTGTGAGCATGTGTGCATGCGATTGTGTATGTATGCCTATGATTGTTTATACTTACATGTGTGTGTGCATGTAGGTATCTGCATGCTTATGCTTGTGGTTGTGCATATGGCACTACATGCATCTGCATGTGTGTGTATTTGTTTATATGTGTGCAAGTGAGTCTATGCATGTGCATGTACATACTTATGTTTTTATGCATGTGTGCTTTTGTAGGCATATACATATGCATTTTTATGCATGTGCATACATATGAATTTGTGTGTTTTTGCATGTGTGCATGGGTGTACATGTGTGTGTATCTGTGCCAGTGGGTGGTGTGCATGCATGTGAGTATGCATGTCTACACGTGTGTTTGTGAGTGTACATCTGTGTTTTTGTGAGTGTGTGTGCATGTTTGTGTACTTGTATACATGTGTGTTGTGTGTGCTTGTTTGTTTGCATGTGTGCACGACTCTATATGCATGCAATTGTGTGCATGATCAAGTATGTGCATGTGTGTGAATGGGCTTGTATGTGTGCAAGTGAGTGTGTGTGATTGTGTGTACATGTGTGAGTGACTTTGTGCTTAGGTATTTGTCTGTGTGTGTGTGTGCATGTGTGCTTTTGTTCATGCTTGTGTGTGAAAGTACATGTGTGTGTGACATGTGTGTGTGTTTGTGTGCATTCATGCATATGTGTGTGTGTGTGTTGTGCATGAGTAGGCATGTGCATCTATGTGCTGGTGTGAGTATGCATGTGTGTGTGTATTTATGTGGGTGCCAGTGTGTGTACATGCATGTGTGTGTACATGTGTGTGTATGAGAGTTATTGATGTGTGTGCATGTAGGTTATCCATGTGTGCCTGTGAGCCTATGTGTAAGTGTGTGTGCATTCATGCATGTGCACCCATGTTTGTGTGTTTGTGTGAGCACATGTATGTGTGTGTATTTGTTTGTACATGTGCATGTGCATGTGTGCATGTGTATGCTTTTCTTTGTGCGTGTAATTGAGTGTGTGCATGTGCATTTACAAGTGCTTGTACATGTGTTCGTGTTATATGTGCATGTGTGCATGTGTGTGGGTGTGAGGGTGTCTTTGTTTGAATTATGTGCCTATGCGTGAGTGCATGTGCACATATGTGTATGCCTGTGTGTGTTTGTTTGTGTGTATTTGTGCTTATGTGTGCATATGTATGAGTGCATGTGCATATGTGTGAGTGCATGTGCATGCTTGTCTCTATCTATGTGAGTGTTCTTGCATGCATGTGTGTGTGTACATCATGTGTATATGTGGTTGTGCTAGTGCTTGTGTGTTTATCTAAAAGCATGCATATATGTGTTTTTTGTTGTGTGTGTGCATATGTTTATGAATTTGTGTGTATGCTTATGTGCACATGCGTATGTGTGCACAGGGTGTGTGTGTTGGTGTGTGTGCATGTTTTAGTGCATGTGTGTGTGCTTGTGGGAATGCATTTACATGCATGTACATTTCTATGTGGGTGAGTTCAAACATGCATGTGTGATCATGTGTGGGGGTGAGTGTGTGAGCTTCTATATATGTGTGCATGTTTGTGCATGGGTGTGTGCATATGCACTTATATGTGTAAGCATGTGTGTGCAAGTGTCTATGTATGATGTGTGTGAGTGGATGCAAGTATTTTTGTGTGCATGTTTGTGCATACATGGTTACATATGTGTGTGCAAGCGAGTGTGTGTGCATGTGTGCTAATGTGTGTGTTCGTGCATGTGCCTTTGTGTGTGTGTGTGTGTGTGCAAGTGTGTGCTCATTCATTTGTGTGTGAGTGTGTATGCAAGTTTGTTTGTGTGTGTGTGTGCTTAAAAGCATGTCTTTAGGTGAATGAGTGTATCTATTGGCATGTAGACATGTGTGTCTGTGTGTATATGTGTGTTCATTTGTGTATGTGAGAATGTGTGAATGTGCATGCACGCATTTTTCTGTATGTGTGTGTGTATATGTGTGTCGGTGTGTATGTGCTCATGTAAGGGGTGTGTGTGTGTACATGTGTGTTTGTTTGTGTGTTTATCTATATGTGTGCATGTCCATATGTGTGCGTGTGTGGTTGTGTTTGTGTGTGTACATGTGTGTGTGTTTAAATGTATCGATTTATATAGGTTTGTGTGCACATGCTCTTGTGAGTGTATGTGTGTACATGTGTTTATGCATGTGTGTGTATGTGTGCACGTGTGTGCATACATGCATTTTTATGTGTCCATGTGTGCTTATGCATGTGTGTTCATGTGTGTGTGTGTGTCTTTGTTGGCATGTGTGTTCCAATGTGTGCATGTGCATGTGTGAATGTGTTTGTATGTGTGTGTGTCACTGTGTATATGTTTATCCATATGCATGTGTGTGTGCATTTGTGTGTTTGCTTATGTTTGTGTGTTCTAATGATTGCATGGGTCTGTGTGCATGCTTGTGCTTGTGTCTGTGTGCTTGCACGTGTGTAGTTTTGTGTGCATATGTCTGTGCATGCATGAATGTGCATGTGGGTGTGAGTGTTTACTCATGCACATGTATGCATGCATGTGTGTGTGCATGTACATGTGCATGTGTGCTTGTGTGTGCATGTTTGTGAGTGTGAGCTTGTATGTGTGTGTGTGTGATTACTTGTTTTTGAATGTATGTGTGCATGCACCTATGTTATTATGTGCATGTGTGTGTATGTATGCATGTGTCAACATACAAGTTCATAAGTACATTTATGTGTGTGTTTGTGTGCTTGCATATCTATGTGTGTGATTGTGCATCTGTATGTGTGTGGGAGGGGAAGAGTGTATACATGTGTATGTGCATGTGTTGGTGTGTCTACATATTTGTGTGTGTGCATGCATGGGTATATGCAGAAATATGTGCTTGTGGGTATGCACTTGTGTGTGTGTATGTGTTCATATGTGTGGTTGTGTTTGGGTATTTGTGTTTATGCATCTATGTGTGTGTGCATGTGTATATGTGCATGCTGGCACATGTATGTATTTGTAAGAGCATGTTTGTGTGTCTTCAAGTGTGTGTGTGCATGTGCATATGTGTGACTATGCATGTGCGTTTGAATTAGTGTACACATATGCGTGTGCTTGCATGTGTGTGTGTGCACATGTGCATTTGTTTATGTACATGTGTGTGCATGTTCTAGTGCACATGTGTGTGTGCATGCATAGAGATGTTTATGTGTTTGTGTGTATGTATTTGTCTATGCATGAGTCTGTTTATGTTTGTACATTTGTGAGCTTTTGTGCAAGTGTGTGTGTGTGTCTGTATTTTTGGGCATTGGCACTTGTGTGAGAGTTGGAGTGCATGTGTGTGTATGCATTTGTTTGTGTGCATGTGCATGTGTGTGCATTTATGTATGTGCATGTATAGATGTTTGTGTGCATGTTTGTTTTTTTATATGTGCACATGTGTGTTTGTATGTGCATGTGTTTGTCTATGTGTGCATATGTATGTCTATGTGTATGAGTGCATGTGTGCAAGTTTGCACATATGCATATTTGTTTGTGTGTGTGTGCCTAAGTGTGTGTCTTTGAATGTGTGTGTGTGTGTGTCTGTTGGGATATGGACATGTGTCTTTGTCTGTATATATGTGTGTACTTTTGTGTATGTATGGACGTGTGCATGTGTGTGCATACACATGTTTGTATGCTTGTTTGTGTATGTGCTCATGTGTGTAAGGTGTGTGTGTGCATGTGTGTGTATTTATGTATGTGTGTGTGCATATGCATGTACATGCATGCGTGGTTGTGTTTGTGTTTGCATGTATGGGATTGCGTGCATGTGCATGTGTGAGTGTATGTGTGCATTTGTGTGCATGTGTTTGTGCGTGTGTGCATGTGTATTTGTGTATGTGTGCAAACTATGCCTCTGTGTTTATGTGTGTACATATGTGTGGGTTTGTGCTTGTGTGTTCCTATGCATGAATTTGTGTATGTGTGTTTGTGTGTGCTTATGTAGATGTGATGTATGTGTGTATCTGTGTGTGTTTTTCTGTGTATGTGTGTGCCTAAATTCATGTGTGTATGTGCATATATCTGTGTGTGTCCTAGTGTGTGCATGGGCTTGTGTGAATATGTGTGCTTGTGCATATGTATTTGTGTGTGCACATATGTGTGTTTGTGTGTGTGTGTACACATGTTTGTTCTTGCAAGTGCATGTGCTCATGTGTGCATGTGTGTGCATCTATGTATGCATGTGTTCTTAAGTACACATGTGTGTATACTTGTGTGTGTGCATGTATACATGTATGTACATATCCATACGTGCATGTGTACATGTGGACATGTGTACATGTGCTCATGTACATGCATGAGTGCATGTGTGTGCCTTGCATGCATATATGTTTGTGTGTGTGTGTGCATGTGTGTTTGTGTGCATGTGTGCATGTGTGTGTGTGTGAGTGTGATGATGTGTGTATGTGTTTGCAATTGTGTGAATGCATGTGTGTACAAGTGAGTGTGGTTATGCATGTGTTTGCTTGTGCAAGTGAATTTGTGTGTGTGTGCATGCATTTTATGTTTATGTGTCTTTGTGTGAACATGTGTGTGCATACATGTGTGTGTATGTACGTGCACATATGTGTGCATGCATATGTGTGCATGAGTGAGTGTGTGTAGGTGTGTGCATGCATGTTTGCATGTGTTCATGTGCATGTCTGTGTGCATTCATGTGTGCCAATGTGGAAGTGTGTCAATGGGTTGCTTGTGCATGTGTATGCTAGTGCATATGTATGCGTATGTGTGTGTGCATGTGTGAGCAAGTGCATATGCAAATGCGTATGCATTTGTGTGTGCACATGTATGGGCACTTTTGTGTGTGCGTGTGCGAGCACACGTGTGTTCCTGTTTGCGTGTGTTGTGCTTGCGTGTCATGTAGGTGGGCATCAGTGTATACTTATGCATGTGTGTGTATGCATATGTGTGTGAGAGTTTATTTGTGCATGTGTGCATGTGTGTATATGTGTATGTGTTGGTGCGTGTGATTATTTGTTTTTGAGCATGTGTGTCCATTTGCGTGCATGTGTTGCGTACACGTGTGTGTACACGTGCATGTGTCTACATGCATGTTCATGTGTGGTTCTATGTGTGTTTATGTGTGTGAGTATGTGTGTTTTTGTGTTTTTGGGTTCACATGTGTGTGAAAGAGTAGTTTTTTGAATGTGCTTGGTTTGTGTGTGTGTGTAGGAGGTGTGTATGCATGTGTATGCATGTCTTGGTGCACCTACATATTTGTGAGTGTGTGTATATGCATGGGCACATGCACAAATGTGTGCTTGTGGGTACGCATGTCAGTGTGTACATGGGTGTGGGAGTTTGTGTTTGTACATCTAAGTGTGTGTGTGTGCATGTTGGCACATTTGTGTGCATGGTTGCTTGTTTGTGTGTCATTTGTGTGCATGTGCATGTGTGTTTGTTTCAGTGTGCACAGGTGCATATGCTTACATGTATGTGTGTACATGTGTTTGTGTGCGCGTGTGCTCATATGTGCTTTTGTTTATGCACGTGTGTGTGTGTGTGTGTGCATATTTGTGTGAGCTAGTGCATGCTCATGTGTGTGTGCACATGTTGGTGTTTGTGTAGAATTGTTTACATGTTAATGTGTTTGTAGGTGTGTTTGTGCATACATGTGTCTATATGTGTGTGTGTGTGTGCATCTTTGACATTGTGTGCTAGTGTGTCTGTGTGTATATTTGTGTATCTGAGCATTTGTGATTGTGTGAGTGTATGGGTGAGTGTGTGTATGCATTTGTTTGTACATGTGTACATGTATGTGTGTGTGCATCTGTACATGTTTGAATGTGTGTGCATGTTTGTTTTTGGGTGTGTGCACATGTATATTTGTTTATGCATGTGTTTGTGCATGTGCATGTGTGTTTTTGTGTCTTTGCACATGTGTGTTTGTTTATGCATGTGTTTATGTGCATGCATATATGTCTTTGTGTATATGTACATGTGTGCATGTTTGTGCACACATGATTGTTTGTGTTTGTGTGCGTGCATGTGTGTGTGTGTGTGTAGATGTGTGTGGGTATATGTGTACTTATGTGTGTATGTATGCATGCATGTGCGTTTGTGTGTATGCATGTGTGTGGTTGTGCCCATGGGTGTGTGTGTGTGTGTATGCATGCTTGCATGTGCATGTTTAGGAGTGTGTGTGAGTCTATATGCATGTGTGTGTGCACATGTGTGTTTACATGTGTTTTTGCATATGTGCATTGATGTGTATAAGGAATATGTATGTGTGGGTGAGTGTGTGCACATGTAGATGCATATTTATATACATTTGTGCTTACGTATGTGTGCATGTGTGTTTGCATTTGTATGTGTGGGCTTGTGAGGGCATGTGTATTCATGTATGCATGTGAGTGTTCATGCAAATATGATTGTATGGCCATGTGTATATTTGTTTGAGTGTTTATACATTTGTGTATGTGTGCATATGTGTGATCATGTACATATTTGGGTGTGTTCATGCATGTTTGTGATTTCATTTTTTAGTCTATTTGTTTGTGTACATGTGTGCATGTGTGTGTCCATATGCATTTGTGCATATGTGTATGTGTTCATGCACACTTGTATGTGTGTGTTTGCATTCATATCCTCGTGAATGTGAGTACGTGCATGTGCATGTGTGTTCATCTATGTGTGTGTTTGCATGTGTGTATGTATGTTTATATGTTTGTGTGTGTGTGTGTGTTTATGGTTACATGCATGTGTGTGTGTGCATATGTATGCATATTTGTGTGTTTACACACAAGTGTGTGAGTGTGTACATGTGTGTGTGCACATGTGTGTGTCTGCATGTGCATGTGTGTGTGTGTACATGTGTGCATAAGTACATATGTGTATGTGCATGTGTGTGTTTGGGTGTTATTTGTGGTTATGGGTCTATACGTGTGTGTGTGTGTGTATGTGTATGTACATTTGTGAGATTCATGCATGTGTGTGTAATTGTGTGCATATGTGCATGTTTTGTGTGTGCATGTGCTTGTGCAAGTGTGCATGGTCATTTGGGTATGTGTATGCATGTGTCTGTATGTGTATATGTGTGTACAAATAGATCTCTGTGCTTGCATACTTATATGTGTAAGTATATGGATATATGTATTTACATGTGTTTGTGTGTTTTTTGTGCATCTATACTTGTGTGTTTGTGTGTGCATGCATATAGGTGTGTTTGTGCATGTATGTTTGCATGTGCATGTGTTTGTATGTTCATGTATATGTGCTTGTGTGTATGAGTGCATGTGTGTTTGCCTGTGCATGTGTTTGGGTGTGCACGAGTGTTTGTTTGTGTTTATGTTTGTGTAGATGTTTTCATACATGTTGAAGTATGCTTACAAGTGTGCATTTGCTTCGGTGCACATGTATGTGTACTTGTACATATGCATGCAAGTTTGTGTGTCTGTGCCTCTGAGAATGTGTGTGTACATGTGTGTTTGCATATATGTGTGTGAAAGCATGTGTGCATATATGTGTGCGTGTTTTTATGTGCTCACATGTGTGTGTGTGTGTATGCTCTTGCATGCATGTGTGTTGTTTATGTGTTTGTATGTTTGTGTGCTTATGTTTACATGTACCAATGCATATGTTTGTGCGTGTGTGTGCATGGTCATATTTATGTGTGTGTGTGAATCTATATGTGCATGATTGTGTGTGAGCATGTTTATGTGTTATGCATGTTAGTGTTTTTGTGCATGTATGCATGAGTGTATGTATGAGGTTTTTTGGTGTGCATGCATGTGTTTGTTTGGGTATGTGCTCATGTGTGCTTGTATTCTTGTGTATGTGCATATGTGTACGTGTATGTATGTGTACACAGGTACACGTGTGTTTATGTGTGTTCATATCTATGCCTTTATTATGCATGTGCATGTGCAAGTGTATGTGTGTATCTATGTGTCTACATGTGGACATGTGCATGAATGCAGTTGTGTGTGTTTGTGTGTGTTGATGTGCTTGTGCATGTGTGTGCATGTGTATATATGCATATATGTGTGTGTATGCATAAATGTTTCCTATTTATGTGTGTGTGTGTGTGTGTGTGTGCATGCATGTGTACATGTGTATGTGCGTGTGTAGATGCATTTGTGTATGTTTGTGGTTATGTGTGTGTGTGTGTGCATGGGTGTGAGCGTGTGTGGGTGTGTGTGCTTGTGAGTGTATGTGCATGTGTACTTATGTGTGTGTGTGTGTGCATGTATATGTGCATGCATATCTGCATTCATGTTACTAGATTCATGCACATATGTGTATGTGTGTGTGTGTGCATTAGTGCATACATATTTATGTGTGTATATATGTTATGTGTGTACACATGTGGACATTAATTTGTACATGTGTGTACATATATGTGTACATGTGCATGTGTGTGCATACATATCTGTGAGTACATACATTTGTGTGTGTATGTGCATGTGCATGTGCATATGAGTGCTTCTGTGTGTGCCTATGTAAGCATGAGCATGTGTGTGCATATATGCATGCTTGTGCATATGTATATGTGTGTACAGTTCATTGTGCACATGTGTGTTCTTACACGTGTTTGTTTGATTGTGTTTATGTGTGTACATATGCCTGTGTGTGTGTGTGTGCATGCATCTGTGTGTTGGTATGTGTGCTTATGTGTAAGCATGTGTGTGTGCCTTTTGTGTGTACATGTGCATGCTTGTGTGTTTGCATGTGCATGTGTGTGTGATTATGGGTGTATGTGTCTACATATGCATGTTTTTGCATGGTTGTGTGCGTGTTAGTGTGTGTGCATGTACGTGCTTGTGTGCGAGTGTGTGTGTGCGAGTTTGCATGTGTGTCTATGTGTATTCATTTATATGCATGTGTGCATGTGTGTAGGTATGTGTATGTATGTAGGTGCGTTTAGGTGTGAGTGTGTGCCTATTTGTGTATGTGTGCTTGCGTGTGTATTGGTGCATACATGCGTACTTGTGAGTGTGTGTTTGTGTATATGTGTACATACATGTGTGTATGCGTTTGTATCGGTGTGCATTTGTGTATGTGTGTGTGTGCTTGTGAGCGGCTACGTGTGTGTGTGTGAGTATATAAGTGAATGCACACGCACATGCATGTGTGCATACATGCACACGTGTTGTGTGTGCTTGTGTATGAGTGTGCAATCCTATGGGTGTGTGTGTGCTTGTTTCTACATGTGTTTGTATGCGTTCATGTGTGCTTGTGTGTGTGTGTGTTTGGCATGTCTGTGCATGTGTGTGTGCATGTGTTTATGTCTATAAGTATATTATTATGCACAAGTGTCTATGTCCTCTTTGTGTTTGTGTCTATGTGCATGTGCATTATGCTTGCACATGTGTACATGTGAGTGTGTGCCTACGTACGTATGTGAATAAGCATACATCACTATTTATGTGTGGGTGTACACGTCTATGTGTGTGCATATGTATATGTCTGGGAGTTTGTGGTAGAGCATGTGTGCTTGTTCATGAGTGCATGTGTTCATGCTTATTTGTGTATGTGTGTATGTGTGTGATTGTGAATATCTGTTTAAATGTGCATACATATGTGTGTGTGTGTGCATACGGGCATGCATGTTGGTCTACATGTGTTTGTATACTTGTGCATGTGTGTGTTTGCTCATGTTTGTGTGCACAATTGTACACGTATACTTAATAGAGTATGTGTGCATGTGCATGCCTGTGTGGGTGTATATATGTGTGTTTGAATATGTTTGCTTGTACCAGTGTGTGCATGTGTGTGTATGTGTGTGTGTGTGCATGCTTTATTGTGCTTGTGCATGTGTGTGCATGTGAGTGCATATAAATGCATTTGAATGTGTGTGCTTGTGCATGCATGTGTTTTTATGTTCATGTATGTATGCATGCGTTTGTGTGCATGTGTGTATGTGTACATGTTTGTGTGCACGTGTGTGGATGTGTGTGTGTGCATGCATATGTGTATGTTGGTGTATCTGCATATGTGTGTGTGTGTGTGTGTGCAAGTTTACATGCTTATGTAAATCTATGTTTATGGATGTGTGCACCTATGTGTGCATGTGTCAGTGTTTTTGTGTATGTACATGCACATCTATGTGCATGTGTGTCTACATGCATGTGTGTGTGTATTTGTTAGGAACATGCATACACTCCTATATGTACACATCCACATGCATGCATAACACACATGCATACACACATGTGCCCATCTGTGCGTATAGATAGACACACACATGCACACATGAAGACACAAACATGCACTCACTCTCACATGCACAGACATGCAAACACATTTACACATGTACAAAAATATAGAACCTCACGAAAATAGTCACACACATGCATGCACATATGCAAGCATGTAGATGCCAACACACAACTATAAGCACACACACACACAAACACATACACATGCACACACACACATATAAAAACAAACAAAAACAAGCAAAAGTTCATGTATGAACACATCTATGCACTCACATGTATGCTGACTTGCATACATACAAACACATACAGACACACACTTGTACACATGCATGACCATGTACGCATACACTCACAGACTCACACACGTACAGGCACAAACACACGCACACATGCACACACATGCACATGCATGCACACACACTTCAATGCATAGCCACATGTGCACACAGATGCACAAGAACATGCATAGCCATATGTATAGATGCATGCACACACCCACATATACACAAACATGCATATACACACACATGCATACACATGCATGCAAAAATGCATATGTGCATACAAACATGTATACACGGACACTAACACACACAAGAAAGCAAAAATGTATGCATGCACACCCAAGCGTGCTCATATGCTTGCATATGCACTAGCACAAAAATGCACATGCACGTGCACAAGCAGACAAATGCAAACCCAGAGACACACACATTTGCACAAACATGTGCACACACATGCACATACATCCACACATACACACATGCCTACCCATGCACACAAACACATAAAGACATTCACATGCATGCATACACACTCACAAAAACTTGCACTCCCACTTGCAGAAACACTCACATGTATACACTCAAGTGGACACAAACATAAACATAACAACTCACACACATGTGCACATAAATACATGCATGCACAAGCATACAAGCTCACTCATACACACATGCATGCACTTGCAATGTATGTTCACACACACTCACACACAGAAAGGAAAACACAAACTTGCACATATATGCACTCGTATAGACACCCACACATATACACTCTCATACAAGCATGTACGCATGCACATGCAAACATACAAATACACACACACACAAATGCATAAACATACATGCATAATCACACATGCACATGCACACACTGATGTAGACACATACACACATGCATGTGCACTCACACACATGCTCAAACATGCACATGCACACACATACACACATATGCACACACACACATGCATATATGTGCACACACATACACACACACCCACACGTACTTATGCCCACATACACACACACACATATATAAATACTCAAATACACAAACATTCACACAAAAAACATGCAAACACGTGTACACCCACACATGCACACAAATGCATAGATGCACCCACCCACGAAAACACATGCACATGCACATGTACACAAACACACATAGTCTCACATGCCCAAAGACACACACACATGGATGCACACAAAAAACATACACATACACATGGCATTTGCATGTCCATGTGAACATAAAGACACTCACACACACATATACAAACATGCACATGCACATATGCACACAGAGACACAAACTCACACAAAAACGCACACACAGACACGCACATGCATGAACAAATGCATGTTGACACACAAGCATTCACACACACACGCACACATGTATATGCATACATATGCTCACACAAAAGCATGCGTTCATACTCATACAGTCCAAGATGTTAAATCATACACATGAACACACACATACGCACATACAAACACATATGTAAGCAGGTACACACACCCACATGAACACACACAGAACTGCACACATGCATTCATGAAAGGATGCACATGTACCAACAGACATAGACACATACACATGCACACACGACAATTTACAAACATGCTCACTTAGACACACACATGCACAAACACACACAAATATACACAGATATGCACACATATGCATACAAACACACATGCTTATGCATAAACAAAGGAACATAAAGACACAAAATCACGCTCGCACTTACACATAGAAATACATACATGTGCACATGGGCACATACGCATGCTTACATACACACATGCACATAGACGCACACATAGACACATGCACACACCACACATTAATAGTTGTGCATGTACACACACACAAACACATACATGCATACAAATGCACACATGCAAACTCACATAAACACAAGCACACACATACATGCATATGTACATCCACATGTGCACACATATACATACCCACACACATGCATACACACATATACAAACACACACACACGTGCACACATGTGCACACACACACACAAAGAAACACAAGAGCATGTGCTCAATCACACACACACCCACATGTCTTCATGTGTACATATACATACATGTGTACACACTCATACACACATTCATGCAAACACGCACTTATAGACACATACACACATCCACACACTTGAACATGCACACACGTGCATACACCCACACACACACACATGTGCATGCATGCATACACACACATACACACATGCACATACACACATACACATGAACACATATACACACCCACCCATAAACCCCCACACACATATGCACGCACACATAGACACACCATGGACTCACTCACATACACACACATGCATAAACACTCACAAATGCACAAATCCTCATACACACACACACACACAAACATGTACACATGCATGCAAAAGTACACACACACACATACATACTTGAATAGGCATACAAGCACAACCATTAACACACACCTAAACAATCATGTGCACACATGTAGACACACGCATCCACAAACACACATGCACACACAAATGGATATAGATGAACTTTCAAACACTTGCAAAAGCACACACATAGATAGACACGCCCGCACATATCCGCACATATGCTTACATGCACACACACACATGCACACATAACACACATATGAATGTGTACACGTGCATATAAACACAAGCACGGATATGAACACTAACACATGCATGCACACTCCTACACACATGTACAAATACATACAAATGAAGTAAAAGTATGCACACATATGCACCCCCATGCACACAAAAGAATAAACATGCTCACACATATACATGCAAAGATGCACCTATGAATAAACATGCACACACATGCATGCACACACATAAGTACATGAACACACATGCACAAGCTCATGTAAACACATACAAGCATGCACACACACAAGCACAAACATAGCCACTCTTGCACTAGCACACACATAGATACACATGGATACATTACATGTGCACAAATACACACACACACACATACACACTACCATTCACATATATCATATTGACACTCATACACATAGACATGCATGCATGCACACATGTGCATGCACACACTCACATAAATGCACACCCACAACCCTTACACACATGCACATGCACACACTAGCACTTATAGAAACACACAAATAAGAACACACATTCACACATATAAACACACATTCATGCACGCACATTCACACAGTCAAACACAAACAAAAACACAATCACACATGAACAAACACACATACATGCACATAGAAGAGCACATGCATACACATACACATATGTACACACACATAAACATATGTACACACACTTGGATAATAATTCACACATAGGCATATGTGTGCATGGTTGCATATGCACACACACACATGCATATGCATACACACACCACCATGCAAACATGCACACACATGCTTGCACACATGTAAGACTTGCACACATGCATTCTCCTATACACACACAAGAACATATGTGCACCATGTTCCCCCACATGCACGCATACAAACATGCACACATATGCACATATGCATACATGCAAACAAACATAGACATAAATAAACATACACTAGCATGTACACATTCAAACATGCTAACCCATATACATGCTAGTACAAAGACACACATGTATACATGCACAAATACCCACACACACTTGCATACAAATGCTTACATGCACACACACATATGCATCCATACAAACACACACAGGCATGCACATAAATGAACACATGCACACACGTACACATGCACAAATGCACACACCAACAAACACAACTAGACATGCACAAATTCATACATGCACACATACATATATAGAGGCCATTGCACACACACATAAGCATGCTTGCACACTAACACACCCACACAGGACTATGCTCCCACTTGCATAAACATGCACACATGCATACATAGACACATGCATGCACACATGCATATGCACACACAAACACACAAATACAAACATACTTAAACAGACCTACACACACATGCATATGCACACTTGCACACACAAATAGTTGTAAACATGCATGCACATATACACACATAAGAACACATGTACATACATAGGCACAAACAGAACCATAAAAGCACACATGCCCAAACTACACATGCACAAAACAATGTGTATGCACACACATGCATATGCACATGCACAAACACATGCACACTCACTCATATATACATGCACAAATACACACACACACATGTAAACATGTGCATGCACACACACAAATATGCTCACATACATACAAACATGTGCACATAAATGCTCACATGCACTTGCTCACACAAACACGCATGTACACATGCACAGGCATACCCAAATGCTCATAGACATGCACACACATGGACACACACACATATAGACATGCACACATATGAACACCCTTGAACATGTGCACATACACACAAACATGTGCAGTCATGCATGCACATACAACCACAGACACATACACAAGCATAAATATGTGCACAAGCACACATGCACACATGCACGTACAAGCAGGCAAACACACATATGCACAAAACAATATGCACACACACACATGTATGCTTTTACAAAAGTGCACTTACATGCACACACACATAAATGTACAAACACACACATGTGCACGAATATATATATATATATACACACATATCCACACACATGCTCACACACAAATGCATGGACATGTGCACACAAACATACATGCATGCCCACATGCACACACGTATACATGTATGCTCCAATGCACATATGCACACATACACATATGCATACATAGATGAATATACAAATAAAAGCACACATACATGTAAACATGCACATACACACAGAAACACACACACTGGCAGACACCCATGTGCAGTCACACATGCACACTCACCCATAAACATATGCATTCACAGACATGCATGCACACGCACACTCACGTGCATGCATACACAAAAACGACGCATGCATGCATGCAAATATGCACTCATGCACATACAAACATGCATGCACCCACGCACAAATTCATACACGTGCTTATGCACACAAACATTCATAAGCACACCAACACAAAAGTATACAAGCAAGCATACACCAATGCACATGCACACACACTCACACAAATACATACATGTGCAAGAATATACATTCTCATGTAGACACAATCACATACAAAACATGCACACGCACACACGTATACATAAAAACAAACAAATGCACAAACACATGCACAAACATGCATACACCACACATGCATGCACACATGCACACACACATGCACACACATGCACATACATGCACATAGACGAACATACTGACATGCACTCACATACACATATGTGTAAATAAGCATAGGCACACACACACACACATATACACATGAATAATCATACACACATGAACACTTGAGAACACTCAGATACACACATGTGTGCACAAACACATATGCACATGCATGCACATATATAGACTCACACATGCATACACAAACACATAAACCTACACACAAGATCACACACATGCACCTATGTATCTTTGCATGCACACAGGAGCACACACATGCACACAAATATACACAGCCACACAACGACAAACACATACACATGCACATATGCAAACATGCAAAAACCTTCCCCTACACACACATGCATAGAAAAACATGCATATGCATACACACACATATAAACACACATGCAAGCATACATACATGTAAGTGCACACACATATGCACCCAACATACACACGAATGTACACACATAGATAGACAGACACAGGAACACGCACATATATACATGAGACACATAAAAGTAAACATAGATACATGTAAACATAGAAAAATAAATAGATACACATGTACACACATGCATAATAACACACACTCACACACAGGTACATAGGCATTCACAACAAACACACGCATGCACACACATGAACACAAACAAATACACATGCTCACATAAGCATACACACGTACATAGCCACATGCTCACTCACACACCAACACACATAAGCACATGAAGTCATGCATACACTCATGCACATAGATGAACACACACACACAAAAGCACATATACATAAAGGCACATACACAATCACACACTCATACTTGAACATATACTTCCACTCATACACTTATTACAAATGCACAAACATGCATAAATGCACAAAAGCACACTCACACACACATGCACACACATGCACACATACACACACACGCACAAGTACATGCATGCACAAACATGAACACATGTACACTGGCATGCACATACATACACACACATGCATGCATAATCGTACACACATGGATGCACATGCTCACAAAAATACCCACACACATGCATACACACACATGCGCACACATTTATGCACATGCTCACATAAACAACTACACACATACTTGAACACAAATGAAGACATGCACACATAGCAGACATACACACATGGACAAAGTTGCACATGTGCACACACAAATACACATGCACACACACACACATGCTTATACACGCACAAACATCGACCCACCCACACATGCATGCATATGCACGCATGCACATAAGCATGCACGTATACACACACCCAAACTCATGCGCACATGTAGGTACCTACACACAAGAACACCCAAATGAAGAAGTACATGCACAGATATAAGAAAATACACGTACATATACAAAAGCACACACCCACACATATGCAAACCAATACACATAATGACAAACACTTGCACATGCACACACACATAAACATTTATACACACACACACACACATGCACACATATGCTTATGCATAGGCACACATGCTCAAATGCATATCCATAAACAAGAACCCACTACACAAACACACACATGTATGACCAAACACATACACACATGCATGTACAAGCACACACACATGCACAACAACACACAAATGCACACAAACATAGGCTCTTGCTCACACACAGAGATACACACACAAGCACACATGCACAAACAAACACACATACACATAAAGATACAAGTAGACATATGCACATATATAGGCATGCATGCACACACGTAAACACATGCACACACAAGCACATTCATGCACCTACACGCACATGCACCTGCATAATGCACACGGATATAGACACATGCATGCACACTAACACATGCTCACTCATGCACATGTACACACACAGAACTACACATGCACACAAGCACATGCAAGCTCTCTCACACAACATGCACAAATAAACATGCTTGCACATGCATAGTGATACTGACACATGCACATGTAGCCACACCCAAAAAAGGATAGGCATAGAAAAATGCATGCAAAACATCAAAGACGTATACACATGCAAACCCATATGCATGCATGTGCACATGCACAAACACAAACATGCACAAACACTCAGACATCCACTTAGACCCATGCACACACACACACACATACACATTGTCATGCATGGATAATCTTACACAAACACATATGCACCCACTGAACACATACAAACATACACAAGTGCTAGTATGCACACACACATGCACGTACACATTCATGCACACACACATACACATGCACACACCCCTAATGCATGCATACACACAAAAAATGCATACATACCCACATGTACACACAAACAAGAACTTCCACACCCAAACACAAGCATGAACTAACACAATCACATATGCACAAACATGCACATAAACTCAAACAAACACATTTGCATGCACAAACAAACATACACACATGCATGCACACACACACATATGCAAACACAAACACACAAATGTAGACTCTTGCATAGACACATATATAAACACATGAATACATGCTCTAACACACACAAAAGTCCACACAGTCACAAACACGCGCAAGCAGACAAAAACATACATAGACATGCTAACATGCACAAACACACACATGTTCATGCACTAGCACACATACACACACAAATGCATATTTACTTGTAAACACACCCACACACACACACGTACGAACACACACATACACATGCACACCTATACGCACTCATACCAGCCCACACATGTATACACACTAACACTTACACAAGTACAAGCTCACCCATCACAAATATATGCACATAGACATAGTGATATGTATATATGCACTCACAGATAAACAAGCACACACACCAACATACACAAACAAACACACCAATGCTTACAACATAAACACACAAACACACAAATGCATGCACACCTACATACACACACTCTTGCATACATGCACACTTACACACACATGCACTCACACACATATGTGCATACTTACACACAAACACTCACATGCATGCTCACATACATGCTTGCACACACAAGTATAAGCACGAACACATGTGCTCAAGAACGTTGGCACACACACACATGCATACATGCAAATATACACACAAATGCACACTCACCACCATAGATATGCATGCACATACAAACACACATGCATACACATACAGAAAAACACATATATGCACACAAAACCATGCTTACACACACATACATATGCAAGCACAATACATGCACATGTAGACAAAAACACACACACATGTGTGTACAAATGTACAAGCGCATAGCCACACACACATGCCTACACACACACACACACCAACTAACAAACACATGTACAAACTAACATATAGACATGCACATGACCATGTGTACACCAACAAAATCACAATGCACAGACACACACCCAAACACAAGTATGCATCTTATCGTGCACACACATGTAGGCATAAGCATACACACTCTAACATACACACACACAAATACATATACATGCATGCACAACTCACATGCATACAAAATACATGTGTGCATACAGACACACAAATAAACATAAGCACACACTTGGACACACACTAAAAAACATGCACACATACTCATGCACTAACACACACACAAGCAAGCAAGCACATGAACACCCACATGCACACATGTACAAACACACATGATCATGCACACAAAAACACAAGCTTGCATTAGCTCCCACATACACACATCCACCTACACACACACACATGTTAGCACACACACACACACACATAAGCACATGCATGCACACTCACATAATCATGGCATACACATATGCATGCATACACAAATGGACACAGATGTAGAAATATTCATAATCACACATATGCACATGCACGCACACACACATATGCACCCAAGCACACACATACATGTACGCATGCACTTATGCTCATACACACACACACATGAAAAAAGACAAACACTCTAACACATCTACACACATGAATACATATGCATTCATGTGCACCAATGTAAGCATGTGTCTACATGAACCCTCACAGACAAGCACACGTACATAGGCACACACACAAGCATGCACATACACACACGCACACACATGCAAACACACACACACCTGTACACACAAACACACACACTTTCATGCCCACAAACACACACACTTTCTTGCCCACAAACACACACATACACACACACACATGTATGTAGACTCACACAAAAATAGAGAGGCTCATGAACACAAATGGATAGTAACACACACAAATGCATACACAACACATGTGTAAGCACACACAAACAAATAAAGGAACACACAAACACACAAACAAGTGCACATGCACATATGAAAACATGCACAAATGTACAAACACATAGGCCCATGCTCACAAATGTACAAACCCACACCCATACACATGCAAATGCACAAAAATGCACAACACTCTCATAGAAATGCACACATGAGCATGCATATACAAAACCTATGCAAGCACATAGATACCTACTCACATGCACATAAATGCAAACACATGCATTTTTTGATGCACATGAACATGCACACATGCACATGAACACACACATACACACACAGACCCAAACAAACACACACACAAACAAATGCACACACTTGCACACACACACATATATACAAACACAAACACATCATCAAGCACACACATGTATGCATGAGTATACACACACACACACACACATAGTGTGCATGCTTACATGCACACACTCACATGCATAATAGATGCACACATACATTATACACACAAAAACCCACATACAGACACACGCACACATATATGCATACACTCATCCTCCCACACAAAAGACACAAACACACATACATGCACATGCACTCAGACATGCCAACAAACAAAAACATATATACACACACACATGCATACACATACACACACATACACATACAAATACCCACACATGGATGCACACACATACACACATGCAAGCACACACACAAAAACATGCTCACATGCACAAATGCACATGCAATCATACACATTGGCACATACATAGGCACACACATACACACAAAGACACACAAATGTGCACCAATATGCACACATACACATGCACACACATGCATATACACACATATACACACACATATGCACACACCCAACACATTTGCATATATACACATATACAAGTATACACATATGCATGTACACACATATTTGCACAGACACACTTACGCTCACTCACACGTGCACTCATGCACACACACACACATACATAAGAATGCACAAACATGTGCATGCACACACAAACAAGCAGATATGCACAAACACACATACATTTTCACACACATATACATTCACTTACAAAATGCTGATGCACACATGCACACACATATATACATGCACATGCAATCACACTGTACACAACATACAAAAATAGATACATGCACACACATGTGCACATATACAAGAACAAACACCTGCTTAGGCCTACACACAAGCATGCATACACATGCACTTATGTACACACACAAGCACATATATGCATACATACAAACAAGCACACATATACAAATATACACACACATGCTCATACACACATGTATGCACACACATTCATGAACACACATGCAGACACACACATAAAAATAACCTCATGCACATACATGAGCATGCACATATACATATGTACACACATACGCACATGCACACACACACACACAAATGCACACACACACATGCACAAACACAAGCACACACCCCAACACGATATGGTATGTGCACATACTTGCATGCATGTATATGTAAACACACATGCAAAAGCATACATACACAAATGCATGAGTACAACCACATATATAGATACACACACACACACACATACACACATACACACTTGCACCCACACACACACACACACTTGCACTTAGGAACACACTGCACAAGCACATGCACACAAAAACACATAAGAGCACACACCTATATAAAGAAAAAGCATACAAACATGTGCTTATGTGCACACACACACATGCATTAACATGCACACACAGCACATGCACCTATCCACACATAACCACTTTGCTTCTAGTATACATAGTTGCATGCACATAGAGACATAGGAACATGCACATAGATATGCACACACACATGCACACATACTATCACTAATACAAATGCATGCATGCACACGCAAACACCCACACCAACATACATATGTGCTCGCATGCTTATATAAAACACAAATGTATGGACACAAATACACATAGATGCACTCACATGCACATACAAACACACACGCAAGCATACACGTACGCATGCATGAACTCATGCACATGTCCACACAAACACACACATGCATAAACATATACACATTCAAACAAAACATGCACACAAACACACAAAAGTATAGGCACACACAGACAAATGCACATGCAAAGACATGCATACATAAACACACCTACATGCATGCTCAGACACATGCATGCAAACACACATATGTAGGCATACACACATTACCACACACACATACACACACACATACAAAGACACACACACACACTCACTTACAAACGTATATGTTTGCATTCATGCACAATCCCAAACATGCAAATACATACAAACATGTGGACACACACACAAACACTTACCCACAAACAAATGCATCCACATACATGCTAGTATAAAAGTGTGTGTCTATACACATGCACACACACACACACACATAGATATGCTCATGCATATATATATGTGCAAACATGAACACCCAAGGAAACACAAACATACACATACACATAACACAAACATACACATAACACAAACATGCACACACACACACACACATGTAAACAAGCATGCACATACACATATGCTTCCACACACACACACATGCATATACAAACACACATAAATGACCATAGGAACAAACACACAAATATGCATGCAAATGCACACACAGATGCATGCACACCCATGCACACACATGCACATGCACTCATACATGTGTATCGATTCACTCTCACACACACATCGATGCATAGGCACATACTCATATACATACATGCACATAAACACCCACACATGCACACACACACACACACACTCACATACCTATGCACAAAAATGCACATGTACATACACACACTCACACTCACTTACATAAGCACATGTATGGACACACCTACAAGCACGCACACATACCCATATGCATAGACACACATGCACACATGCATACACAGACACATACACATGCTCAATTGCATGCATAAATTCACCCAAATACATGCACAAACACATGCATGAAGAAACCCACACATGCACATGTTTGCAAACATGTATAGACTCATAAATGCACAAACACATGCATGAATACACACCCACACACACACACAAACACATGCACACACACACACACACTCGTACACACACTTAGGTGCAAGCACACACTCATAAATGCATACACTCACACTCACATGCACTGCACATAAACATGCACACACACATACACAAGCATATAATCATGCACACATAAACACAAACACATGCATGCATCAGTGCACACACACCCACATACACACACACACATATGCACAGATATGAATACAGGCACACACACATGTATGCACAAAAACATTCACTCAAAAGTAAAAATACACAAGCACACAAAAGCACAAAAACATATGCACCCATGCACGGACATAACAAGCACACACATGGGCACAAAAATAAGAAAAAACTACACATGCACAAACTTGCACACACATGCATTAAAAAACACACACACAAGCA
This sequence comes from Vanilla planifolia, assembly GCA_023846275.1. Classification (NCBI taxonomy): domain Eukaryota; kingdom Viridiplantae; phylum Streptophyta; class Magnoliopsida; order Asparagales; family Orchidaceae; genus Vanilla; species Vanilla planifolia. The sequence goes on from JAIUJO010000105.1 coordinate 1,590,868, forward strand.
TGCACACACACAAGCACATGCACACACACACACACACACATTCAAGTACACACAAGATGAACGCATACACACATGCACACACACACAAGCATCCACAAACTCAAATAAGCACACACACATACACAAACACATACTCACAAGCACATAAACTCACACTCGCATGCACACACATGCGTGTGCACAACACACACATAAATATATGCACATGGAACACACACACATACACATGCATAAACATGGACGTATGCACACACACATTCAATGCACACATTGCATGCATGCACACACCCATAACAACACATGCACACAGATGCACAAGCAGACATACATTCTCACAAACGTAGGCTCAAAACATAGACACAAAGTTTGATGCACATACGAACACATTCATATAAAAAACACATGTGTATTCCCAAACACATGCATGCACTCATAGAAAAACATGAACATGCACACAAACACAAACACAGATACACACTCACACATTGACAGACAAGCCTACACAAACATACATGTAGACTTGCATAGACATGCACACCCATGCTCATAGATGCATGCATGCACACACATATGCACACGTGCACACATAAACATGACCACAAATGTACACACACATGCATGCATACTTGTGCACAAGCACACACATATAGATGTATATGTCAAACACATGTCCACACACACTTGCATACATGTACACGAGAAAACATACATTCAAACACACATGCACAGACAAATGCTTGCACATGCGCACACACATACTCATGGACATGCACACGTACATGCACATATATACACACACACATAGATGTATACATGGGGATTATCATGCACACACATATGTACAAACACTTGCATGCACAAGGGCACACACACATGTTGACACAATCACACATACGCACACTTGACAATCATATATACACACATGAGAACAAAAACATGCACATAAACACATACAACTATGTGCATGCACACACATACAAATGCACAAAGAAATTGATCTACATGCACAAGCAAACACGCACATGCATAAGCACTCATACGCACACTCACATAGAGACATTCACAAGGATGCATGCACACATATAACCACAAACATGCCAACACACATGAACACAGACATGAACTCAAGCACTCATCCACACACATAATCACACACCCATACATACTCCCACAAACATGTACACACCTGCAATCACACATGCAAGCACATAAATAAACCTACACACAAATGCATGTACACGCATACACTTGCATGCACACATGGCAATGACATAGACATAAACACACACAAATGTCTAATTATGCTCATGCATAATAACATATACACAGTTGAATATGCATGCACACAGACACACACACGTATGCACCAACACACACCCATACACACACATGCATGCACTCACATAGAAACATGCAAGCACATGCATACATATGCACATGCACACTCATACATAAGCACACATTGACACATTCAAACACACACAAGCTTATACACATGAGCATGCACATAGGCACTCATGCATACACACCTACACACATGCAGACATGCAAGCATAACTGACAAAAAGGCACACATAATCACAATGTACACACACATGCACACTCTCACATATGTATAGCCACACACATTCACATTTGCACACACATGCACACACACACACACACACATGCACACACATGCACACACATGAAGGCACACACATGTATAAAGAAATAAACAAACACACCAATATGCATACACCAATGCATGCACATGTGCAAAGACAGGCACATAAAAAGAGATGCACACACATACACATGTGTATGTGCACATGCATACACATACATGTATGCACAAACACATGCACACAAACACCCACTCATACCCGCACAGGCATGCACCCACACACACTCACCCAAATGCACCCATGCACACACAAACACACACACATCCATGCACTTGCACACACATATACACTCATATACATGAAAATAAAAATATGCACAAACATGAATACACACATATACACACAAATATACACATACATACATACACTCACATTCACTCTTAATGACACACATGCAGACACACACAAACACACAAGACACAAATGTATGGCAATGTGCACACACGAATATAGACATCCACACATATGCATATGCTCACACATGCACACCTGCACATAAGCACAATTGCACATACATACACACACATCTATGTGTGCATGCATGCACACACCCAAACACACACACACATGTACATACACATATACATACACATGCAAATGCACACATGCATACGCACACACATGCATTGTAACCCTCAAGCTCAAATGCATGGGCATGCCTGCCAGAACATAAGCTCAAATGAAAATACATGCACACTTACATACACACTAAAACACACACATAAAGACACAATCAGAAATGCACTAAAGTTTGCACACACACACACACACATGCAAACGCAAATGCATAAATGCACATGCATGCACATGGATGCACACATACACGTCCACGCAAGAAAATGATTGGATACAAATGCACACACACACATACACACATGTACACCTAAACACATACACACACTCATGCTCACACACACACACACACTAATGCATACAAATACAGACGCACATGCAACTGCATTCGCATACATACACACATGCTTGCATAATCACATGTACACACACATAGTCGAATGCACACATGTGAACATAGACATACACAAACACATTTGCACACATGTGAACATAGACACACACAAACACACTTGCACACAAATGCATGTACATGCACATGCATGCAAACACATATATAGACACACATGCATACTTATACTCACATGCACACACTTACACATGCTCACACCTACACACATAATCAAGCACACTCACAAAAACACACAACCACACATGTATACACACACAAACATAGACACACGAATGAAAATACACACATGCACACATGTGCATATGCATGCATACACACACACATACACCTATACACACAAATAGATATAAACACATGTGCATATCAATTTGCAAGCATATGCACATAAACAAATGCATGCACATAACACACACATGAATGCACACACACACATATGCATTAGAACATACATGTGTAGACACACATATGCACATGTACACTCACAGACACACACACACATATGTAAGGACACAAACATGCATGCACACACACATGCACACATGCACAAATGTAGGCACATATAAACATATTACACACGCAAGCATGCACACCAAGACAAATGCAAATAGGCACACATTAGCATACACACACACACCCATGCACCCACACACATGCCTATATGAGCATAAACAAACATGATCACACACACGCATGCTTAATGACACATATACACATACATACATATGCACACACACACACACACTCGACCACTCACACATGCAAACACATAAGGCACACACATGCATACACACCCACACGCACACAAACATGCACATATGCACCCACAGATATCTGTACACAGAAACAAATGCATACATGTGCACACACACACATAATAAAAACACTAACACCCAAAGGAACACACATGCAAACAAGGAAGCACACACATGCACATTGGCTTACACACCCATGCACACACATGCACATGCACATGCACATGCATAGTGACATATATACCAATATGCACACATGCACAAATGTATGAACATACACACACACACACAAAGACATACACACAACTACATGAACTAGCACACGCAAGCACATGTGATAGCACTCACTCACATGCACATGGACTAGAGCACACACATACACCCAAACACATGCTTTCACACACATGCACAAGCATGCAAAAATATGCACATATGCACATGTGCACACATACACATGTGCGTAAACAAACATGTAGGAATTCACAAATACACACATGATAGCACATAAGCACAAACACAAACATGCATATGCATGCATACACATACAAACAAGCACATCCATACTTGTATGAATAGAGACATGCACCCATGCAAAAGATGCACACATGCATATGCAAAAAAAATGTATGCACACATGCACACACCACATGCACACATACATGCACACACACTCACATGCACACATACATACACATGCAGTAGCACACACATACACGTGCAAATGCACGCACACACGAACACCTGAACAAATGCAAACAAGCACACAAAAAGGCATGTACACACACTCATGCACAAACGCAATCATGCACTCACATGCTTACATGAGCATAGAAAAACATGCTAACACACACATACACACACACACACTTGACGATGCACAAAAACACTCACACACACATACACCCATGCATGCACACACACATATGCACACAAATACACACACATGCATACACTTACACACACAAATGCACATGCACCCATCCATGCAAATAAACATGCTTGTGTGAACACACACACACATGCCCATAGTCACTCACACATGCAAACAAGAAAACACACACATGCACCCATGTACACCTATGCACACACAAATATAGCCATACACATGCCAACGTAGATACGCATGAACACGTATGTACATGGAAAAACAAAAAGAAGCACATGTGAGCACACATGCTAACACATACACACACATGTAGTGGCATACACATGCACAAACACACAATAAAACACACAAAAGCATGTGCATACACACATGCAACACATCATGCAAAAACATGCATAAATGCGCACTCACTCATGCACACACACAAATGCACAAACACAGACATATGCATGCATGTGCACATACACAAATAACACATATACACACACACACACATGAATGTACCCACACAAACACATGTGCTCATAGAAACACACATATAAGCACTTGCACACACAAATACACATGCAAACACACATATGTGTGCACTCACAAACACAAATACACATGAATGCACATAATCAAACACACACACACGCAAATATGTATATGCATCACACAGACAAGCACATAATCACACACCCACACACATATTTACCACACCCCCCAAACACAGTCATGCACACAGACACACACATAAACTAACACACATGCACATGAACACATGCATGCAAACACACCCTCACACATGTACAAACATGCACAAACACACACACACACACATATGCACATATGAAACAAGAAACATGCAAAAATAGAGGAACACACACAAACCTGTACATACATGCACAACATGCAAATACAAGCACATGCACACATACACACACCAACATGCATACAAACTTGCATGCATGCATATAGACAAACACACATAGAAACACATCCATAGAAATGTACATAAATGTGCAAAAACACACACAAGTGCACTCACACACACATATACACAAACGCACATGCATGCACACACACATACAAGCACAAGAACACCTATGCACATGCATATAAGCAGATGCATACACACATAGCACACAAGCACATGTACACACATGTTGATGCACACATAAACATAGACAAACATACACATGTAGGCACACATAAGAAATAAAATAAACATAAACATACATACACGCACATGTAGACACACACACCCACGCACATGCATGCTTACACACACACATGTATTAACAAATCGACACAAGAACATTTACACACACATCCACACACACACATACATATATACACACTTGCTCTTCACACACAAACAAAAGCATATGTACACACTTGCATAAAGATAGGCTCATAAGAATGGACACATATGCACCCAGCATGCACATGCACACACATGCATGCAAATGCGTGCACAAAAACACATGGATACATACACACACTTGCACACTCATACACACACAAATGAACACTCACATGCAAACACAAGCTTGCACACACACTTCCACATACATTCACACAAGTACACATACACAGAGATATGCACATCCACAAACATACACACATGAAAGCTAAAAGGCATACATAAACACACGTATGCACTTGCATACATGGATGTACCTACACACATACATAAATGCATGAACACACACATGCAAGCTTACAATAAACAGGAACATGCATGCATAAAACATGCACAAAAAATACACAAGACACATCCACACACACACATGCTCATGTGCGCACGCACACACATAGAAAAACACACACACACGTGTATATGTGCTCACAGGCATACACACACACACAAATACATATGTACAAAATGGCTCAAAAATGCACACAAAATGCACACACACACAACACATACACTAATACCCATAGATGTACACACACACATCCATGCACACATAGGCAAGCACACATAAACCACCAAACACACACACATGTACACATACATGCACATTTAATTGCATACACATGCTTGCACAAAAATACATACTTGCACATGCATACACACACATACACATGCACTCACAAAAAATCACATGTACACACATAATCACATGCACACATTCACACATGCAGATGTTCGCACTTGTAAGCATGCAGACACACAGACATATGCATACAGTCATGCATATATGCACCCATGCATAGACACACACATGCATAAATACTCGCACACACACACATGCACATAGATGCACATGCATGTGTAAGGACATAAGCATACATGTGCATAAGAACACATGCACATGTGCATAACCTAGACACACACATGTATGCATGCACATGCGTATAAGCACATACATACATATGCATACACACATTAACACAGACATGCACCCACACACTCACATACTTACACACACACACGTGCATATATAGCACACAGATGCACACTCCTGGACATGTGCACATACACACATACACATACATACTTGCACACCAACATGCATACACATAAACACACACATATATGCACACACATGCACACATGCACGAATGCTTGCACACTCTCACACACATACCTGGAAACACATAAGAACAAATGAAAACAAAAAACACACACATGTATGACCACAAGCACTAATGCAAACACACCCATGCACTTATACACATGCACACAAATGCATGCACATGCATACAAATACGCACACACAAACACATCTACATGCACATGTTCATGCACACACACATAAAAACAAACAAACACTCATAACACAAATACACACATACAAATGAACATGCTCATACATGCTCACATGCATACATGCATGCACAGACACATGCACACAAACATCTATACACTTGTACATAAGTATAAACACACACAAGCATGAGCACATGCATATAAATGCATGTCAACACAAAATGCACACATGCTCTTGCACACACACCCATACACGCCCACACATGTATATAAATGCACACATGCATGAACGCATGCTCACACAAATACTTGCACATATGCACACATACACAAACATTAGTAGACATGCAAATACATTCACCTACACAAAGCACCAGCACACATACACACAAGCACCATCACAGGCACACACACATAAACAAATATAGGTACACACATGCACAAGACATATAGTCACAACCACACACATGTGTACCCATGCACGTACACACACACATAGTCATATACTAGCACATACACACATGTGTGCACACATATGCATTAATAAACAACATTACATAAGCATGTGCACAAGTGCATATATACACACATCTGCATGCACCTAAACACATGCACACACACACACATACATTCACACAAACACACTAACACATACACACAAACATGTAGATGGATGCACGCATGCAAAAACACACAAAGATTTGCAGACACATGCATGCACACAAACATAAATACATGTGCGCATGCATGCACACATGCACACCCACATGCGTGCACATATGTGCACATATGTACATTGATTCACACATAGACATGCTCAATTTTACACAGACACACATGCATGTATGAACACCCACACAAATGTGCACATACACATGCACACTCGCTCTCACATGGACACACACAAGCATAAACATGCATATATACTTGCAAACTCATCCACACATATGCATATACACACAAAGGCACACACACATGCACACACAGAAATACAAATGCATATATGCACACATACACATACACACACATTTATACACACATATACAAACACACACACTCATGTACACACATAGTTGCATAGGCTATAATGGAGTAGGCACATGCATGTGCACACACACATACATACCTATACACTCACACAAATGCACACAATTAAAATACATAGGCACATAGATGCACACATGCCTACCCACATGCACAAACACATATAGAGGAACTTATACATGCAAGAATAACAAAGCACACACAAACACATAAACAAATGCACATGCATGCACACACAATCACACACATATACACATGCGTGCACACACACAAAAAAACATATATACACATGCAGACACACACACAAAAATGTACAAGCACGCAGGCAAAAATACACACACATAGAAAGACACGTGGACAATACTGCACACACACACAGAGGCACATTCACTAGCACAGATATACACATAGAAGCTCAAACACATTCACACACACATGCATGCACATTCATGCAAGTGCACAAACACTCACATGAATGAAAAGAAATACATGCACACACACACACTCATGTACACGCACACATGCATATATGTATATCCACACACACATGAATGCACACAAACATATACACATACCCGCTCATAAACACATGCATGAACACAAATACACACATGCAAATGCAAATGTACATGTAGATGCACACATGCACAAATGAATTGACATAACACACACACATACACACCCTCATGCATGCAAGCACACACACACAAATGCATCCACACAAATAGATGCATGCAAATGTGCACAAGCACACATGCACACAAACATACACATGAACTCACACATAGACACACATACACATGCATACACACATGCACACACACATGCATGTGCACATGAACACACTTACACATTCTTACACATGGGTACAAACACACGAAGAACCAATTCACACATACACATAAACATGTAAGCACACGAGCATTCACTTACACACACAAATGCACACACATATGCACACATACAATTACATGCACACCCATGCATGCACAGTGCACACGCATGCACACAAACATGCACACAAATAAACAAACCTATGCATTGACACCAACACATGCACACACATGCATACACATGCACACCCACATGCATGCACAAACAAACACAAAGGCACACGCACAAATGACCATGCACACACACAAAAAACCACACACACACTGACTGACTTAACCAGACATGTACACACACACATACACTTGCACTCACGTGCACATGCAAACACAAACACCTGCACATAGATACACACACACACACATAGATACATGTACACATACACATGCACACACACATGCAATTGCACTCACATGCACATGCATGCACAAATACCCACATATACACACTCACATACGTAGGCACACATACACTTGCACACATGCACACACATACATGAACACACAAACACATGTTTACATGCACATGTAGACACACAAGCAAACACATAGTTATGCATGTACACACAAACATGCACAGACACACACATACTCAAATATGCACACATGCTCATACACATACCTTCATATAAACACACATGAAAGTACACTCACTCACAAAAACACAAACAAGTATGCAAACTCACATGCAAATGTAAGCACACACCAATGTACACACAAACACGCACACAGACACCCATGCAGAAGCACATGCACACACATGTGCACACAAAAGGACACATCTGCTCACACAAGTATACACATATAAGTGTGCACACATACACATGTATGCATAGCACACACATTCACAAATGCTTGTGGACAAACACACATGCAAGCATGCACAAAAACATGTGCTGATGCGCACACAAACATACACACACACATGCATGCACACATGCACAAATACACACTCATGCATGTAGGTATTCACACACAAACCCACATGCACACACACAAACATACTCATACACACACATGTAAACATGCACACATGCATGCATGCACACACCCCCACATGCACACTCTCCAACACATGCTTGCACACACACGTGTACCTACACATCCACACGCACTCATACCAATGCACACACACACTCATGCCAATCCATGCACACACACACACTCATGCATACACATAAACATGCACCCACATAAACATAAATAATATCACACATGCATAAACCTACACATGCACACATGCTCATAAATACTAGTAGGTGCACACACACATGAACATACTCATGGTAGCACACACAAGCAGATGCACACTAACAAACAAACACATGCGTACACTCACGCACACATATGCACACACATGTTCACATACACATTTGCACATACAAACACTCATGCACACACACACTCGCCCACACACATGCACACACACAAACACACGCACATGCATACACAAACATGCACCCACACATACACTCACATGTACACAAACACACCAACCCACATATAAACAAGCACCCACACTTAAGCACATGCACACACACACATAGAATGCACATGCATGCACACTAATGCACACATAGAGAAATATGCACACAAACACAATCACACGTGGTTACATTGTTGAAGTCACACTTGTGCATGTGCACCCATACAACCACATTGATGGACATGTATGCACATACATGCATGCGCACACACACATGCATGCACATACACATAGCACAAGCACATACAAGGACACACATTATTGCTTATCAACACACACTAGCACATGCCATACACACAAGTGTGCACATGTACACACACACATGTACGTACACTAGCATTCTCACACACATACACCCATGCATGTACACACACACCCATGCATGTACACACACACACACACAAATACACGTGTACACAAACACACATAAATAGTCATTAATAGCACACATGTACACACATGCATGTGCATAGCCACTCACACACACTTATACACACACATAATCACACACATACACAAACACGAACACAAACACACAAGTGCATGCACACACACACTTAAATATGCATGCACATGCACAAGAAAACATGTACAAAGATGCACACAAGAACACACATAGACACATGAGTTCACACACAAACACACATGGTCATGCAAATATGCATGCATAGACATAGGCACACATATAGGCACATAAACATGCACTCACAAACACACATGCACACATAATACACACATGGATAAACATAGGCATATACACACATGCACACAAACAAATACACACATGCACATGAACAAATACACACACAAGACAAATACAAATAAATTCATGCATAAGCATAGACCCACATGCACACATGAACAAGCTCCCATACATATAGGAAAACATGGATAGCAAAATACATGCACATATACAAAAATACACACACATATGCACACACATATCCACACACACACATGCTCACACACACAAAAACATACACACACACACATCTGTGATACACATACACATGCACAAACACATGTATACAAACAAATGTACACATACAACTACATATGCATAACACAAATATCCACAGATAGACACATACATACATGCACATGCACATATGCATAAGCATGCATGCACACACATGCGTATGACCATACAAACACATGTGCACAATGACACACACATAAACACATGTGTAAATACAAACATACACACCCACAAACACACACATGCACAAGCATGCTTGCATAAACGTACACACCTACAAACACACACACACATAAGAAAATAAGCACACACATGTACACACACATGCATACATACACACCAACACTCACATGCACATAAAAGCACACATATAAGCATAAATGCAAACATAACCACACACACACACCCATGCATACACATGTACACACACAAACATGCGCACACCCATCCAAAGGCTATACACATGTACACACTTGCGCATTGTAACGTGCATGCATGCACACACATGCACACATGTGCATGTAAATATACACATGCACAAATATGTACATACATAGAAGAATGCACACACACATGAAACCATACACATACATACAAGAACACACAAATATGTTGATAAAAAGGCACATCTACACATATGCACGTGCTTTTGCATAAGTGCACTGACATGCATGAATTCATGAATGCATAAATGCACAAACACACACATGTGCTTGCATACATGCAAAGTTGCACATGCATAAACACATGCACACACATGCATAAATAAACTTATACACATACACATGCATTCTCACACACACACACATGTGTACACAAGAGAATATACACACACACATGCAAATACACACATATACATGGATGCATGCTAATATGTACACACTTGCACATGCACATGTACACACACACACTCACATGCACACACATGTACATATAAGCATGCATACATATAGACATATACATGTGCACACACATGCATCCACACACATATGCACATGCACATGCAAGCACACTATTGCACGAACAGACTAACAACCATGCACATACACATGCAAACATGCACAAAGATAAAAGCACACGTGTACAAATAAACACTTGCATTGATGCACACATGCAAACGAACATGCACAAGCAAAAACATTCATGCACATAAACACACACACAAGAGCACACACATAGACATGTAACCATGCATATGCATATGCACTCATAAACAAAGACATACACATACACACATACATATATGCACATGCACACACACACTTGTATGCACACTCTCATTCATAATGATATGCACACACATTACATTCACATGCATGCACACACACACACATATGGCTGTATAAGCACACACAAACATGCACAAATGCACACATGTGCACACAAACTTATGCACTTGAACACTCATATACACATGCACAAGCAGACACATACTAAGACATGCAAAAATACCCATATACACATATGTGTCCATGTACACACGCACGTAAACACACACACATAGCCACTCACCCGTACACACACATAGGAACACAAACTCATGTACAAACATGTACAAGCTCAAAAATGCATGCACACACGAATGCAAGCATGCACATATACACTTAGACACATCCCCTGCACACACATTCACATATAGATACACATGCACATGTGCACACACACACACACGTACATAAGCATGTAGACGCACACACACACATTATATATATGCACGTGCATAGCAAAACATACAAATGCATATGCACACTTGCATCCACACACACACACCTGCACACACAAACATATGCATACAGAACACACACATGCACGTGCAAACACACACAGACATGCATACTCACATGCACAGATACATGCATGCTTACAGCACACACTAACATGAGCACACACGTACCCAAACACACATGCACACATGCAAGCACATGCACACATGAATGCACGCACAAAAACACAACCACACACACACTAATAAAAACACACATATAAGTAAATACCCAGAAAAACACACCCACATACACACACACACACATGTGCACACACATATAAACAAAAACAAGTACATGAATGCACACACAAATAGATGCTCATGCACACAAACTCACCTCACACATGCACATACAAGAATGTAGACACACACCCACATACACATACACATGCACACACATGCACATGTTCATCACGAACACATGCAGTAGTACACATATGGCCACAAGCATGCAAGTACATGCACATAACTAGCATAAAAACATACACTCAAACACACATACATACACAAATGCATCCATGCATGCACACATATACACACAAATAAACATGCTTGCACATGCTCACATATGAAAACATACACATAAAGCACATGCACACACATGAACACAAGTGCTCACATTGACATGCACATGTATGCACGTACACACATACATGCAAGCATGCATTCAAACAGACACACTTGCGCACATAAACACAAAACCAATACACCCACACACATGAATACACACATGGACCGAAACATGCAAGCGCACACATAGGAACACACACTCACATATAAACATGCAAAAGCACACATCCACATGCATGCACACACATAAACACATACACCAACACACCCCTACACGAATGCATGCTCACACACACAAACCTACACACACATGTGTACACATACACATATAGACACACAAACACTACAAGTATGCATGCATATAACCAAACATATAAATGTGCACACACACATACACATGCAAACACGCATGCACAACACACGAATGCACACATGCACACATATGCATGTAGAATACACACATGCACGTGCAAACATGCACACACACATGCATATTTACATGCACACACTCACATGAGCACATATGCACCTATACCATATGCACATATGCACATATTCACACACATGTGTGGATCAATACACACACTAGTTCAAGCACACAAACAAAAAAATACCTACAAACACCCACAAACACACCCACATAACACACACACGCACTTACATGCACGCACACATTGACACACACTCTCGTTTGCATGCACACGTAAAAAAAACATGCACATATATGCACATGAACATGCATAAGAATACACAAGTGCAAGCACAAGCACACACAAACTAATGCATATGCACACACACTCTCCCACACACATGTACATGTGGGCATGCATGCACACGCTCGCACATGCACACACATGCATGTGTGTCATGAACACATGCACTAACACAAGCATGCCCACAATTATACATGTACATACACTTAGTTAGCATACACATGTGTAGCCACCACACATACATGCACTCATGCATGCATCACGTACACGCATACATATACACATATTTGCATACACTCACACATGCACACATAGAACATACACATACACATACACACGCTTGCAAACCTATGCAAGTACACACACACATGCAAATGCACACATGCACACACACGAGTGAACATACACACACATACACATAAAAACATGAACACAAATGCACAAGGCCATACACACCCAACCATCAACACACCACACACACTCACACATGCACACCAATGCATGATCACAAACACAAATAGATGCTCACACGTGCACACCTATGCACCCACACATGAATGCATGTGCATAAGTAAGCATCCACACACAAAAGAACACACAAACACAAAAGTACACACATCGCATAATTAGACACACACACCTTTGCAGACCTGCACACATTCACGTGCATCAACATATTCATAGAATTAGGCACATGCTCATGCTCATGCACAAAAATGCACCTGCACACAAATGCACACACATGCAAACACATACACAAACACACATAAAAGTACATGCACACACATACATCCACACACACACACACAAACGCACACACATACACAAACACGCACAAAAGTACATGCACACACATGCATCCACACACACATACACATGTAAAAAAGCAAAGACATGGAAAAAGCACATGCACATAAATGCAATCATGCACAATAGGCACACATGCACATGCACACACATGCATATACATAGACACCCATAAACACTAATACATATACACACACACACATGAATGCATGTGTGCACACACATAGACAAACATAAAGACTCTCACATATGTGTAGCCACTGTAATACACATAAATGTGCACATTCACATGCACATATACACACTCGTGCATGCATAGGTAAAAGCACACACATGAGAAAACACATGCAAACACACATATGCATGCACACTCATGCACAATTACATGTGCACACACAAACATTCACTCGTACTAGCATAAACACATGCATAGACAAACTATAGTACATAAATATATACACACAAAAACACTTGCATACATACTCACTCGCACACACAAACATGCACCCAAACACGTGGGCACACATAAGCACAAACACACATAAAGGCATATGCATGCACGCATGCATAAACACACAAACATACATGCACGCATGCACACAAACATACAAATATCAACACTCACACACATAGACACGCATACACATATGCAACATGCACACATACACACAAATAGACACATGCACACACAAACAAACACTTACTCACATGCACACATGAATGCACCCACACATGCATGTGAATGCACAAACATAGACACACAAGCACACATACCCAAAAGGGTACAAGTAGACACAAACATGCACACACCTGCCATACACAAGCATGCATGCACACATGATCACAATATATGCACCCACAAACACACACATAAATGCATGCACAAGAATACATATTCATGCACATGCACACACAAATTCACACACAAGCGCACACTCGTACACGTGCACATAAATATATACATCCACTCACATACATACACACACACACAAACATACACACTCACAAAAACACTTGCACACATGCACATATGATAACAACCCATGCACATGCACACAAATGCACATGTACACATGCATGTGTAGATACACACACATAGAAATGCACACACACAAACATGAACACAGATGCACACCTAACACAAACACAAGCACCTCCATGCATAAAAGCCCACAAAACGCAGACACATGCACACTTGCACAAACACATAGACACAAAAAATCAATGGCACACACATGCCCATGCACACACACAAATACATCAAACTATGCACACACAAACATATAGACATACACATACACTTATGCATACACACACATGCAAAAACATGCGAAAGTTCACTCATATTTCCACCCATACACATGCACGTATGCACACACACACACACACATATGCCTAAGCACAAAAACACATGCACAAACGCATACACATGAGACATATACATAGCCATTCCTATATCCACACGCTAGCACAAACACTCACACTTGCACTTACATGTACAAAGACATGAACATGCACACCCACACACACACACACATGTACACAAAAACACACACATGTGCACACAAAAGTACACACACATATGCGTACACAAACAAACTCATAAACAAGCCCATGCAAAGATGAACACTCACAAGCACACACATGCACACATGTACCAAACACAAACACACATGCACAAACATACATGTGCACACAAACACATGCATAAATGCACACACATAAAAAGACAAACACTTGTGTGCATAACCACACACACACACACACTTGTGTGCTTGTGCATGCACACACACACATAAACACACATAAATGTACATATGCAAACACAAATGTGCATGCTTGCAAGTACAGACTTATACATATGTACAAACAAACACATACAAACACACAAATATTTCCAAACAAATGCACACTGACATGCACATACATGTTCCATGACACACCTTCATCATCACACATATACGCATGAGCATAACCAACACACAACCACACACAAGCATACACAACAGCAAACACACACATGAACATAGGCACAAACACACCCACAGTCACACATAGACATGAGCACATATGCACATGAAAAAGTATGCACATGCATGCACAGTTGTACACATGCACACACACACACCAATCACATGCACACATGCAAGAAAATGCATACAAACTAATAGAAACACACCCAAATAAATGCACACATGCACACTGACACACACATGCACATAAGAACACGCATGCACACGATACAAACACACGTGTACACATTCACACACTCATGCACAAATATGCATATATGCATGTTTGCAAGCATGCACACACGCACACAACCTGCACACACATACACACATGTGTAGGTGCACAAACCCACACATGCATGTACACACACGCATGCACACCCACCTACATACACACATGCATATATAGACACAGACATGCATGTATAAATATGCACACACAAGCATAAATTGGTACACACACACATAAACACATGCACACACACATGTACATGTATGCACGAGCACACTTATGTGCTCACACATGTAGTGACACAAGCACAATCACACACACGTACACACAAACAAACATTTACACATGCACCCACACACAAACACGTGTCAATGTGCACATATACACATGCACTCACACACACACACATGCCAATACACAAACACACACACACACACATGAATACAAAAATGCATGCATTCACTCTAACACACACACACATGTGTGTGTGTGTATGTGCACACTCAAAACACACACATATACAAAGATGCATGCACACACACACATTCCATACACACACATTACTCTAATAGACAAGGACAAACACACTTACAAACATTTGCACTCACACTCACACAAATCTGATCATTTGTACACTTACACATAAACACATTCACACAAGCATATGCATGTAGATACACATACAATGAGATAAACACACACATGTATGCACACACGCACACAAATATAGACTCATACACAACACCATAAATGCACATGCACAAGCACGCACATGCAAAGAAACATGCAAGCACATGGACAAACACAAACCAACTCCTGTAGACACACACACATGCATGCACAACACACTCATATGTGCAGATACGTGCATATGTGCATATGCATGCAAGCACACACATGTTCACCCACTCACAAGTACACAGGCGCAAAGACATGCATACAAAAACATAGATGCACAATTGAACATGCATGTACACACAAACCAAAATACAAACACACAAACACAAACACACAAACACAAACACACATACACATAATCACGCACACACCAATGTACACACAAAAATGTAAATGAACATAGAGAAACACACACACATGCACACATACATACATGCACTTGCACAACCACACATACACATACTAACTAACACACACACACATGCACAAATGGACCCACACACACATATGCACACATGCAAACACACACACACAAAGGAACAAGCAAGCCCATGTACATACACGTGCACACACATAAACAACACATAACCATACACACATGCATACAACCACAGGCGCACACACTCACATACACACCCACACCGATATGCATTAACACACACATATACATGTCACACACAGATGGCCACACATGCCTACATGCACTTACGCACACACACACTCACATGCACAAATTGACAAACTTGTACATGCACTCTTGCACATGTGCATACACATACATGCATACTAACACTTACACATATGCATGAATACACTAATAAACACACATAACTAGACACAAACATGAAAACGCATGCACTTGCACACATGAATGCATGCACACAAGCACACATGCATGCAACCCCCACACACAATCACACACTTACACAAGCACACTTATGCACCAACAAAAACACACCAACACACACATCTACATACACATGCACACACACACACATGCATACACACATAGACACAAAAAAAATAAAAATGTGGACAAGATAAGCACAAGTGAATGCACACACAGACATACACATGCACATGCCAAAACACACACATGCACATAAACCTACACACATGCTAAAACACATGCATGCAAAGGCGAAAAGATACACACATGCAAACACACAAATGCACGTATACACAATGTCATGCACACAATTGCACACCGTACATACATACACACAGGCACACATGCACACATAAGCACATGTGCACTTGCACACCTATACACATGAATGCACATACACACATGCCCATACACAAGCACATGCATGCATACATAGTGCATGCAAATTCACACACACACACACACACATTATAACACATGCACACACACTATAACACATCCACGCACACACATACACATACACACACACACACAAGCAAGTCCATGCACACAAACATGCACACACACATTAAATCTCATACACACCCACACACATCAACATGCATGCACATGCACCTATACATAGATAGAGATAAACACACATAAACACACACATACACATGCACATGTGCATACACACACACACACATGTACCCAAATATACACCAACACACTAACTCACACACACTTGCATGCAAGCATGCACATGAACACATGCATGCACACAAACATCCACACACACATGCATGCCTGTAGGCACAAACACACATATATATATATATACACACACATGCACGCACACTAGTACCCATGTATATTCACATGCCCACACACACGCAATCATATATGCACACATGCACATGCACATACACATATACACACATAGACATACTCAAAAACACATGCATGTGTGCACACACATACACATAAACACGCACACACATATGCATGCTTGAAAGCATTCCTATGCACATACACATGAACACACACATGTACATACAAATGCGCACATGCATATACACACACATGCGACGTGCACATGTAAGCTCTTGCACATGCACACACATACAAATACACAAATGCATATGTGTATACACACACAACAGCACACCTATGCATGAATGCATGCACACACACACATATACATGCACCATGCACACACACATGCACACACATACTTACACATACACACATAGTCATATAAACACAACTACACACAATTACACGCACACATGTATACATAAACACACACACAACACACAAAATACATACACACACAACACACATAAAACACACAAACACAAGTACACACATAGATAGTCATGTATAAATGCATATGCATACACAATCACTTCACACCCCCACACACAAATGAATTCATATGCATGCACACACACATGTACACATGCGTACACATGACTGCATAGGCACACACATGTGCTCACACAAACACATGTACACATGCACATATCCACACCTAAACACATCCATACATGCACCCAAACACACATACACAAACACAACACACATGCACACACAAACACACATATGCACACACACATGTGCACATGCACTCAAACAAATACATTAATACATGTACAAAAAAGCACGTGCATACTTGCACACACAAACATGCACACACACACACCTACCCCCACACCCATAAATATACTCATACACATACATGCTTGCATGCTCACTCAACACACACAAATGTATGCACCCACACATGCACACACACACAAACATGAACACACACCCACATGAACATGCTTGCATGCACACCAACATGCTTGCATGAACACACACACACACACAAACGTGCTTGCATGCACACATCTACAAATAAACACTCACAAACCCATACAGGCACACACATGCCCATGCATATAAACACATATGTAGAATCATACACATAAGCATGCACACATGCAAGTACATGCAAACACATACACAAAAAAGGAATACACACACATGCACTCACAAGGAGAAGCACATGCACTCACAAACACAAGCACATGCACACAAACATGCAACTACACATGCAGATATGTGCACTAGCATGCACACTCATAAGAACACACAAGAATACATAGGGAGACACATGCATGCATAGATGTACAAACACACACACCCATATGTTGCCACACACATACGTACATGCACACAAACAAACACTCACACATGCTTGCATGCACACTTGCTCATGCATACACATACATTTATGCATATCGATGCAATGGTCACATATGCATAAGAACACATAGGCTCATACAAACACACACAAAAACAGATGCATCCATATTGACACAATTCACATATGCATGCATATACACACAATCACGTGCATACACATGCATACTTGTATGCTCACACACACATATGCATGCACATGGACACACACTAACACTTTCACATGCACACAAACATAAGTAGACGCATGCACAGACACATGTGCATTCACACAAATAGAGACATATACACACAGTGCACACATGCACACACATGTGCACATAAACATGCACATGCACATGAACACATGGATGTACACATGCACAAATGCACACACACACATGCTCACATACACATAAACACATTGACATGCATCCACACAAACATACTCTTACAGACATCCACACACAGGCACAAAATTATGCAACACTTGCACATAAACACACCCTCACACTCATGCATGCATGTATGCACAAAGAAAAACACACACACACTCGCACTCACATATGCACATGTCCATGTGTACACACACCCACATGAACACAAACGCACTAGCATGCATACATGCACACACACAAACACAAACACAAACACAAACACAAACACAAACAAAAGCATAAAAACAAATGCACACATGAACAAACACACACACCATCACACTCCCCCAAGCATGCGTGTGTATGAGCATAAACATATGGACACACAAAAATATAAGTGTGCACATGGACACACATACACATACCCACAATAAATGTACACACACAGAGAGATAAACATGCACTAACACATGGCTTGTATGTACACACACACACACATACACATATGCATGCTCACCAGCACATGTACATATGCACTCACACCTACACATATGCACCAACATAGACACACAAACACTTGTACATGCAAGCACATACACACAGGAACACCCATGCACATGTATATGTACACACACACATCTGCACACACAAGCATATACATAAGTGTACACATATACATAGACAAACACAAATACCAATACACATCCAAACACAGGAATGAACACTTGCATGCAACCACCCACAAACACACACAGATGTGCATGTGCACATATGCAAAGGCATGCACACATATACACAACCACATACACACTCATATCTACACACATTCTCACACACACAATTTGAACACACACAAACATGCATGCAGTTGCACACATATAAACTAACACATGTTGATGCACACACATGCATGTAAACATAAACATGCCCATAAAGACAAACAAAGGCACATGTACATAAATGCATGCACACAGCCTCATAAATACATACACATAGGTAAACACATGCACACACATGCAAACACACACATAGGCACACACACACATGTAAAAACATATAGGCGTAAACACAGGCATGCATGCACGTGC
Organism: Vanilla planifolia; assembly: GCA_023846275.1. NCBI lineage: Eukaryota > Viridiplantae > Streptophyta > Magnoliopsida > Asparagales > Orchidaceae > Vanilla > Vanilla planifolia. The sequence goes on from JAIUJO010000105.1 coordinate 1,613,600, forward strand.
AAAATCCTTAAGCACACACACACACATACCATCAGCCACACGTACTCACAAACATTTATACACAACACATAAAAATACGCATATGCATGCACACATGTACATATAGAAAAACACTCATAAATCCATATATATGCTCACAAGAATACACACATGCAAACACATGCATTAGTAGACATGCATGCACAAAGACGTGCACAAAAATGCAGTATACACACACACACACACTCATGCACATACACTCTAGCACACAAACATGTGCACTTGAACACACACACATGCATGCACACTCACTTACATAGAAACATGTACGTGCTTACACACACATGCTTGAACCCACACAAATGTACATAGACTTGCATAGACACCCGCATACACAAGCATGCACACACGCACACATAGACACACAAACAACACATTAATCACACTCATCTATGCTCACAAATGCACACAAGCATGCACACAAACATGCACACAAATGTATAAACACCGACATGTACATACACACACACTCATATACACACCCACACAAATGCATGAACATAAACAAGCACACACACTAGCACACACTCAGACATATAGACACACACACACATGCCCATGCACATACACCAACTCATACACATGCATGGACAAACACATAAATTGCCACACAAATCCACAAACACATGCACACATGCATAAATATGAATTTCTACACACACACACATACACAAGAACACATAGGAACATGCAATCACATATGCACAAATACACACACACACATGCACATGGACACAAATACTTGTATACACACACATAAACCAATAAACACACTTGCACAAGTACACATGCAAACACACACATAAACTTATATGCACACAAACTCACACATGCACAAATACACTCATGTACACATAAACTCACACATACACATAAAAGGACATGCACACTCGCAAAAAATCACACACAAATGCACACTCATATGCACACATAGAGGATGCACACTCATTTGTGCACTAACACACAAATATGCTTATACAAGCATGTACACACATGCACACATAGACACGTGCACAAGCAAATGAGCACATAATCAAGCAAACATATGTAGATGCACACATAAATACACATATATACACACATAATCACCCACACACAGTCTGGTGTGCACACACACACACAAAAACATCACACACACCTACACATAGGAAAACACACAAGTACACATGTGCACATGTCCACACACACATGCACACAGATGTGTAGATGTTCACACACATGTATACAAATGTGTATACATACACACACACACACATGCACACATACAAACTCATGCACATGCACACACACACACACATACACATGCATGCACACTTGCATATACATGTAGACACACATAGGTACACATATGGACATAGCTAGCAACACATGCACATATGCACACACACACACGAATGCACACAGAGGCACACAAAGGTACATACACACACTTGCACATGTATACACACACACACAAAACACAAACATAAGCATACACAAACACATGTAGGCATACCCACTTGCATGCACTCCCACACATGCACATGCACACACATGAATGCACAACACACATGCATTCATGTGTACATATGCACATGCTCATGCACAAACATGTGTGCCCACTCACATGTGCACATGTGTACCCACACACATGTGAACATATGGACACGTACACACACATGCATGCATGGACACACATGCACAAACACCCACTATAGACACACACACATTCACATGAATGCATGCACACAAGCACATAAGCTCACACCCATACACACAAAAGCACACATACATGTACATAGTTACACACTCACACCCATATGTACCCCCACAAACACACACGCCCACACACACATACACACAAGCATACATATGCATGTAAACATGGACATTGGCAAGCAAACACATACACACATAAACACACATGTGTAGATACCCATTTACGCACATGTGCACAACAACACATAATCACACAGACATGTAACAACACTTGTGCAAGTATGTCCAAGCAAAAATATACCACACACTCACACACGAACAGATATATGTATAAACTCGCATGCACACACACACACACACAAGCATATACACATAGACACATTCACATGCACATACACAAGCTCACACACAGATACATAGGCAAACAAACATGCATTCACACACACACACCCATAAATATACACAAGTATACAAACACATATGCATACAAACTCACACACGTGTACGTACACACACAAGCACCTACACACATAAGCATGCACATGTAGAAATGCACACATGCACACACACACACACTCTACCCTACACACACTAGTGGACACACACACATTCATACACATGAACGCCCTTACAAATGGACAAACAAATGCACATGCAGACATATACAAATATAAATTCACATGCACATAGACATATGCACGCACATACATATGCATATACACACACACACACACACACACCTGTACACAAATATGTACATATCCACACACACATGCTCACAAACACACATATGCACACCACACTTGCATACACAAATACATGCACATGTACACATACACACACACATAGCCATGCACAAATTGGTGCACACACACATACATACAATTTATGCATGCATATGCACACACTTATGTACCCTTGCACAAATACATACATACACACAAACAAACACACACACATATACATGCATGCACCTACAAATCCCCACACATAGACAATCACACACACACACACACATGTACACATATGTTCACAAACATGATAATAGACAGACAAAAACATGTGCACACAAACACATATGCATGCATGAATGGACCCACACATGTGTGCTCTCACACACACATGCATACACACACATGCTTGCATAAGCATGTAAACATGCACATAAACACAAACACACACACACTTACGAACATAATTATGCAGACACGCAAGCACACATACACACCCACAACCACACACACAAACATGCTCACACACATACATGCATTGACACACACATTTAAAAACACAAATATAAATGGCCATTCATTGTCATACACACAAAAGCATAGGCTTATGCACACATAGACACATGCACACATGCACATAACCATACATGCACATATAGACAAATCAACATGCATTCAAGCATGCAAATACGCACACATATGCACACACATATATATATATATAGACACTGAAATAAGCACATGCACAAATACACACATGCATACCCACATGCACAAACACACATGCATATGCAAACATTGACACACATGTGCACCAATCACACAAACGCACATGCACATGCACCTATGCATATTAAAATGTACACACATGTATAAACAAATAAACATGCATACACAAGCACACACAAAGGTGTAGCCATGCAAACACATGTATATAAATACACTCACAAGCACACACCTAGGCATACACACACATGTATGCAAATGTATGCACACCCATACACACACGCACATATACACATGCATGCACAATTATTCATACATGCACACACACACACACTTACTCACATATGCAATCATGCACACACTCACCACCATATACACACACACACATGAATGAACACAACCATGCGAGCACATGTTAGCACACATGCACAATTTCACAATAAGACATAAGAATGCATACACACACATGTACACATGCACATGAATGTACACATGCTGATACACTAAGATGCATCATGTACGCACACAAATGCACACATGCACATGCACACACATGTAAACAATCATAAAAGGATGTACATATATTCACACATGCACACACATGCACATGCAATCATAAACAAACACATGCACACACAACATAGACACGTGAATAAATGCACCTACATAGACTTGTACACACTGACACATGCACATACATACACACATGCACACACGCGTGCCCACACACACACATACACACATGCACTCATGCACATATAGTCATACATTGATCCACGCTCACCCATGCACATAAATATGCATAGGCATGTGCACACACATATAAGCACACATACACACACACATGCCCAAGTCACATAAAAATGAAAGCACACATGCTCACAACCAAAGAGTCACACTTATAAATGTTGACATGGACACAAACACACATACACACACTTGCACACACACATAAACACAAGCACAAAAAAACACACATGAATGCACAAACATACACAAATACACACACAAAACAAGCAAAAACAAAAAAATATGTGCATGCACACATGCATATGCACATGCACACAAAAAGATTTGCATACACACACACAAATACACAAGAATAAAAACCTAGATTGACACACTCACACAAGCACATATTCACTTGAACACACACACACACGCACGCATTCACATGTACACAAACTCACACATGCAGACACAAACACACATAAGCACACACAAACACACATGCATGCAAACACATGCATATGTATATACATATACACATATATGCAACATATGCACACACATACACACATGTGCATTCACTAGCACACCCATATGCACACACACACATGCATACACACAAGAACACACATGAAAGCATACATGTGCACACACATCTGTACAAATAAGCACATGCATAAAAACACATTCACATATCCTTGCACACACACATACACATGTACTCATGTATGCACACATACAAGCACAAATGCAAACACACACAGAAATCCACACACATTTGTGCACCAACACATACACATGTACATAAATGCATACCCACCACATCATGCATATGTGTGCATGCATATGCACGCACATGCAAGCACACAAATATGCATACACACAAATACAAACATGCATAAGCATATGCAAACAAAACACACACTAAAACATAAGCATGTTGGCACACACAAATATGCACACACACATGTTGACACACAAATATGCACATGCATATGCAAAAAAATATACACACACATATGCACACATGCATGCATGCACATACACATGAACACACATGCACCCACTTGCCCACATGTGCTTGTGTATACACACACAGAAATGAATATATGCATGCAACCACATGCTCACCCAGACATGTTTACACATGCATAAATACATACACACACACACACACAAATGCATGCACATACACACACACCCCCCTACATGCACATGCACACACACTCGCATCTATGCATGCCCACACAAACACAAACCCACAAATACATGCACACACATATACACACATACACTTACACCCAATGATATGCACACAAACACTACACACACACATGTATAGACAAGCATGCTCATAGCCACACAAACACATAAGAACACACATGTACACACACACAGAAGCACACATGCATAGACACCCCAAGAATACAAACATTCACATCCACTCACAAATATATGAACATGCACTCATAGACATGCAAACATGCACACATGCATGCTTAGCAGACATACACACACACACACACACACACTTAAATCTACACACAAACACACATGCACATGCACACCTAAATGCACACACACACTCACACTCACTTGTAGGCACACAAGTATGCATGCAGTGACCCACACACATAAGAAGATGCACACATGCACAAACATACACGCACAAACATATAGATGCATGCATAGACAACTACACACATATACACACATGCATGCACGTGTATATACATGCACACAAAATGCATACATAAAAAAATAAGTACTTAGACATGCACAAGTATGTGCATGCACACACATGCACTTGCACATGCAAAAACAACACACACACATACGTGCTCACACATTTATAAGAAACATGCACATACATGCATGCTCACACACACACATGACCATGCACATTCACAGATGCGCACACTCACATACATATGCACACGCACATGCACACATACACATGTACATGCACAAACACTCTCACTTACACACACACACATGAATGTAGGCATGCACACACCCACACACAAATGTCTACACATGCACAAACACAAGTACACATTGATATATGCATACATACACATGCACACATGTGTGTACATAGAAACAACCAATATGTGTGCCTATACAAAAACACACACAAACACATACTCACACACATGAACACAAAAAAAAATACACACATGCATAGACACAAAACACACGCACACACATGCATGCACACACATTCACACCGACACAAAGGCACACATACACATGCATGGAAATACTTATTTGCACATGCACATTTGCACACATGCACTCACGTACAAAAATGCTCACACATGTGCTCATGCAAAAACACACACACAAACGTAGACATGTGTACAAGCATGCACATGCACTCACACAAGCATGCTCACACACACTCATAAACATGCACATGCACACACATGTAAACACAAAGGAACATACATTTTTGTGCACACATGTAGATACACATGCACACACATACAAATGCAAGCACACACATACACAATGCACACTCATGCACAAACACACAAGTAAGCATGTGTGCACACTATCATAAAGACAAACACCCATACGTGCACAACATATACACATGCACAAGTACAAATAAGAACATGCATACAAGCACACACACACACACACACATGTGCTCATATGCACATGCTTAAGCACACATAGAGACACACATGTACACTCATAAAAAGGCATGCACACATGCACACATAGACACACACATGCATACACATACTAAAAAATACAGACAGTCTCACACACATACACACTCATACAAATAAACACGTAGATAAACACATGCTTAGGCACCAAAAAATGAACACATACATGCACAAGCATATACACGCACACACACACATACATGCACACACAAGCGCACACACACACATGCACACACAAATGTACACATATATACAAATGCAATCACAAATGCAAACACACACATATGCACACTGACACACAAACTCACACCCAAGTATAACACATATACACACACACACATGCACACACACTGACGAACACACACATGCACATATATAGTCTTGCACCTAGGCAACCACATGCACCCACACATACATATAAAAACATGCACACACAAACACACACATGTGCAAGCATGCACATGAACATGCACACACACATATATATGTACACACACGTATTTGAACAAATGCATGCAGGTGTTCATGCACATACATAGACACTCACAAGTGCACACATACACGTAGGCATATAAACATGTGCACCTACACATATAGACTCAATAACATAAAGATACAGACAAGCGCACACACTTGCATGCATGTACACAATATATGCATGCACACACACATACATAGAACTATGTGCAAACATGTGCAATAGACATCAATGCACATGCATGTACAAACGCATGTACAAATGGACAAACACACCCATGCACGCATACACATGCTCATGCATGAACACACAAATACAGATACACACACTCACACATATGCACGCACACAAAGATGTGCACACATACACATACACACACACATAAAAGCATAGAAATATGCACATAGAAATATGCATGCACACATACACACATGTGCATACACATGCACAAACTTATGCACACACAAAAACACACATGTACACACACATACAAACACATGAATATAGACATGTGTGCACCACGCTTGCATAAAGGCATACAGATGCATAGACAAATACATACATGCACACACAGACACATAGACAAGTACACACACACACTCTCACACACATATATACACACATGCATATGCGCACACACACACACTCACTCACTCATAAACACTTAGACACGCATGTACACAAACATGCAAAAACACATACCACATTTGTACACACACAAACACAAGCACATGCTCATGCATATACACATGCGTACACACACATGCATGCACAAACAACCATAGAAGAGCATATAAGCACATGCATGCTCACATACACAAATGCATTCATACATGCATGCATGCGTATGCACATACACATGTACATGCATATGCATGCCAAAACAAACACACACGTGTGCCCATGTTTGCACACAAGCACACACTAACAATCACATGCACATAAACACACCTTTGGATACACACACACATGTATTGGTGCACACATATATATACAAACACACATATACACACACATACATGCACACACACACACACTTACGCATACACAAATGTACACATTTTCTTAAACACACATATATATATGCATACACATACATGTACATACATGCATGCACACACACAGACAAATGTGCACACAGTAACAAACACAAAGATAAGCACACATAGGTAGGCATAATTGTAAAGAGGCACATAGATGTGCACATTGACAAATACACATGTAAATATGCATACACACATAGGCATTAATACATGACCATACACAAACATCTATAATAATATACACACACTTGTACACATACACACATGCACAAATGCACAACCACATGTTCCCACATGCGTGTTCTTGCATTTAGACATGCATTCATATATACACATACACACACATGTTCATGCACACTCAAAAACACTAACACACACCTACATCCATGAAAACATGCACACATGCACCCACACACACATGTTCCTGTGTATGCATGCACATGAACATACCTGCACACACACACCCCTAGACAAATAATTGCACACACACACACATACACATGCATGCACTGAGTGCACACACAAACTTTCATCAACACACACCTGCACACACACACATGCATGCACACACATGTAAAAAAGATCACTTGCATGCACACATGTACATACACAAACATGCACATGTAGACACCCTCTTACACACATGCATGTGCCTTCATACAAACATGCACACTTGCACACACACACACAACCAGACTTGTAGACATGTGCACATGTAAATGTAAGAGCACATATATATGCACACACACAAGTGCACATGCTTACACACAAATAAACAAACATGTATTCACACAAACACACATGCAAATTTGTACGCACATACAAACCTAGATATGCATGCACACACACATGAATGTGCACACAGACATCCACACATGCACAAAAGCACATACACACCCACACACACACACACATGCACACGCACAAGCTCATCCCCATACACACCAGCTCGCCCTTGCACACACTGACACACACTTGCATATACACACACACACACACTAATACGCACACATACGCATAAACAGATGAACACACACTCATGCACACACATATGATAAAATGCAAATACATTATGGTCACACACACACACGTAAACACACATGCACACACATCTACACACACTAATGCCCATGCATGCTCACACACATGCACACCATACGCATACACACACACACACACACAAATACATGCACAATGCTCACAAACATGCATGCACACACACATGCACACATGCATGCATGCATAGATGCACATGGATGCATGTGCAAGCATGTAAACATGCATTAACACACATTACACATGCACCCATATGCAAATATGCACATGCACAAGGACAAGCACCCAAAAATTCTCATACACATGAATGCACATAGCACATGCAAATAGACAAAGACACATAGACATACACACACATAAAAATTTGCATGTAGACATCCACATGCATAGACTGACACATAGATAATCACACCTACACACATGGAATCACACAAGCACACATACACATAAAGACATGAACATATATAAAAAAGCACACACACACATATGCATGCACACACACACACGTATGCATGCACACATATAAAAGCACAAACGAAGGAACATGCACAGAAACACATGTGCACTCACTTATGCACATAATTACACACACACAGACATCTACATGCACATACCCATATGCACATATACATACAAACACATGAGTGTAAGCACAAATGCATACACACATGCACACAAACACATATGCATGCATGCATGCATACAAACACACATACATGCACATACACACATGCTCATACACCTACGTGCACACACACAAAAGCACAAACATGGAGACATGGACACAAACACATGCACAAACACCAATGCACACAATTACATACACACACACCAATATGTACAGACATAAACACTTTCACATCCGTACATGCATAGAAATGCATGCACACACACACATATAGAAAACCACATTGACACTTGCACACACTTGTACATGCTCATGCACAAACATGTATAATCACTTGCACATGCACACACAGACACCTCACTCATTTATAATCACACACATGTATGCAATCACACAAAAACACACGCACACATGCACAAATGCACAAATGCACAAATACTAATGCATGCACACACATATGCACACATACACACCCACATAAAGACACCAAAAAAGCACACATATAGGCATGCATACGCCCATGTGCACCTAGTACCCATGCATACACACATAAGCATACATAGCATGCACACAGATGCACACACTTGCACATGCACATGTGCATATTAACATGCACACACATGCACAAATAAACACACATACACAAAAAAGGACATACTCAAGAAAACACAAGCACACATAGATGCACACATGCACAGACACATGCATATGCATACACATGCTTACATATGCACAAACTCCCACACTTAGGCACACCCATGCATGCATACACAATCATGCACAAGTATATACATGCATAAGCAATCACACACAAACTCGCAAGCATATACACGCATACACAAATGCAACCACACCTGCACATGCACACAGACACAAATGTATAAACATGTACACTAATGCATAAGCACACATACATACATGAGTGCATGAATACACACACCTTGATACACTAAGATGTACTAAACACACATACATATATATGTGAATGTGTACACACATGCACACATTCAAACATGCACAAAGCACAAATCCACACACACACACATGTATGTAGACTCACACACACCCATACAAACACATGCACACACACCCACACCCATGTACACACATACTGATATACACACACATACACAAACATGAATAGAGATGCACATGCACAAGAACACATAGACAAGCATGCACACATGCATGCACACACACATGGACACACTTATATACACATGCATGCACACACACACATACAAACATTAAAACATGCAAAAACATAGACACATATTCACAAATGTGCACACATACTCACACAAGCACCGAAACATGCAAAAACATAGACACATGTGCACGTACACACATGCATGCACAAATATGTGCACATACTCACACAAGCACCAAACAATGCACCCTCGTGCATGCATATACACAAATATGCACATGCATGCAAACAAATGCAAACATAGACTTGCACAAGCACACACATTAGCATCAAAACACTCACAGACACCCACACACACTTATATGCACTCAAACTCACAAACTAAAATGCACAAGAACACATGCATAAAATGCACGTGTGCACGTACACTCGTGTAAACACAAGTAGATGCACACACATGTATGTGCACTCACAACAAAATGCACACACACATACAAGTGCATGCACACATGCACACAAATGCCACACACATGCAAACAAATTGGCACACACATGTGAAAACATCACACACTTGTAGACATGCTTGCACACACAAGCACCCACATATAGATGCACATGCACAATCACATATATGCACTTGGGTGCATGCATACACACACACAAATACACATATAAACACACATGTGCTTATGTGCACACACACATCTAGATACATGAAAACATATATACACAAGTGTGCACCCACGCTCACACACACATGCACAAGTGAGCACACATGCAAACCCACACACATATGTAAGTGCACAAATGTACACCCACTCATGTACACACAACCCCACAAAAGCAAACATACGAGCTCCACACATGCACAATCATGCACTCCTAAACACATGCAATTCCACAAATATGTACAATCAAACACATGCAAACGCACTCAGAGACACATACACACATACACATAAAAACACATATGTGTATGAGCACACACGCACATGCACACAAATATGCACTCTCATATTCGCAAATGCACAAATATGCATGTGCACACACACATGCACCCACTTACACACATCATGTGTACTCATACATACACTCACACACAAGTATACACACACACCACACACAAACACACGTGCACCCACACACATGTTCATAGTGCATGCACACACATGCATGCACGCATGCACACACACAAGCAAACACACACACACACACACATACATTTACATATGGGATGATGTACACACACACGCAAACCCAAAAGTACACACAGTCACTTACACATGCATGCACATATGATATATAGAGCCACATAGACACACAAGCACGCACACAAGGACATGCACATGTATTAACAAACACACATGCATGTACACACACACACACACATACACACAAGCACACATGTACATGTACAAACACACCCAAGCATACAAAAATGCACATGCATGCATGCACACACATGTTGGCTCACATATTCACACACAAAAACCCTCACCCCACATATGCACACATGTATGCATGTTACACACATGTGCATGTACACATACATTCAGACACACATGCATATGAACATGCAAACACACACCCACACACACATGGCACACACTCAGTTATGCACACACACAAATGCACATGCATGGGCCCATGCACACATAAGCACACACACACATGAACACACACTCACATACACATGAATGGACATAAGCTCACAAAAACACACACACACATGTAATAAAAAATGCACACTAAATCAAACAAAAATCCACACACAGACATGTACAAGTACATGCATGCATATACATACACTTTTAGATGCAAAAACAAGCTCATGCATACATACTAATGCATGCACTCATACATATACAAGTAAACATGCACAAACACACATGCAAAAACAGTCATATAGACACACCCATGATCATGCATACACTTGCATACATATAGGCACACACTTGCACACAAATATGCACACACACACACACACATTCACACATGCAAATAAACATACATGCCCACCTATAGACACACATGCATGGATGCACCCATACACCCACACTCATGCACAACATACACATCGACACAAATGCCTACACATGCACACACACACACACGTACACAAACATCTATATGCATACACACATAGCACACATGTACAAAGAAATATACACAAACAAATACACACACACACAAAACATGCACACATGCATACACACACACAGACATGCAAGCATGCATGCAAACACCCACACACAAGCACACATAAATAGACACATGCACTCACATACTAATGCTTACAGATACACATGTATGTAAACACTTGTACATGTATGCACATCTGCACACACACACAGATGCATGCACATGTACTCGTGCAAACATACACATGAACACTCACATACAAAGATAGAGAAACTAACACAAGTGCACATGTAAGCACATATGTACACACACACACAAGCAAACTTAGGCACACACACATGATCAAACACATATATGTGCACACACTTGTAAACGAACACAAAAGTGCACACATACATAGATACATGCATAAGCATGTACACACACATTTACACTTGCACACACAAGTACATACATATGCACACATATACACACACACATATACATATTCAATCACCAAAAACATGCACAAGTACATGCAGACATGTGTACACAAACAAATGTGCACACATAAAAACACAAATACATACACACACATATAACTACACATGCACATGCACAAACACACACCCACAAATACACTCACATAGATAAACACACGTAGATGAACACACATGCATACTCATGCACACACATATACACTCACATGCACATGTACAGACACACACATAGCCACACACACACACTCATACCCACTCACAAATACACACAAATGCATACACACACTCATGCACATACACAAACACACACAATACACAAAAAATATATGAACACACATATGTGTACACATGCATGCACAAGAACACACTAAAACACAACTATACACACACATATATGCACAAAATGCATGCACATGTTCATGCCCACACATACACTCACACACACATATGCACACACATGCACTTGCACCTATGCACACACACATGCATGCATATGCATTTACAAATTCACATATGCAAACACACAAGCACACATGCCCATAGGCACACAAAACACATGCATGTACACCAGTTGGCATGCACACAAACCCACATGAAGACACAAAAACATACTCACATACAAACATGAATAGGTACACACGTGCACACACTCACAAAGACACACACACAAATGACCATGCACACACATAGATTCACAAAAATGTGCATGCACACTCACCATTGACACATGCACATATGCACGCACACACACATATCACACAAACACAAAGATGCATGCACACATATGCACACTTACACACATATGTTCACACATATATGCACACACACAAGCTAAACATTCACACACACACACACACACAAAGATATTTACATGCACCTCTACACATGACATGCATAATCAGACATGCACATGCACACACACACATGTACACACACACAAGCATTGACACATGCTCATACTTGTGCATGGGTACACACAACCACACATATATATATACATGCCTACACATGCACACACACATGAAGATGCTCACAAAAGCAAGCTAATGCTTGCATGTATTAGCATGCACACCTACACCCATAATCACACATGCAACACACACACACTCACATCCACACAAACTTTCACATGCACACACAAACATACACACACTCACACAAACACATGCACACATAGACACACATTCTTGCCTAAACATTGTCACGTGCACAAAAACACATTCGCATGTGCACTTGCCCACACACATGCATATGGACATGCACACACATGCATGTGCATGCACACACACACTAAATGTAGAAAAGACATGCACACACAGGAACACTAATTTGTAGAAATAGACACACATACACACTTGTACACATACACATGCATGTGAACTTATGCACACACACATGTATAATCATATACATGGACACACACATGTGCATATACACTAACACATGTTGCCACACACATATATTCCTAGGTGCACACACATTCACATGCACACACACTCATACATACACACATGTACAGACACAAACACTCACACACACCCACATGCATGAAAATATGCACAAATGGATCCACCCACATACATATATACATATGTGCATACAGACATGCACACACACACACTTGCATGCACATGCACACAAATGCAAACCCAAACACACCCACACATACATCCACATAAGATACAAATGCACACAACACTAGACAAACTTATACACACACATGTATGGATACACACCCACACATAAATCCACATGCATGCACATAGCCACAAACACACTGCACACACACAGGAACATTAATGCATAGACCCACATGCAAACACACACGCACACACAAGAACATGCACACATGTATAGACATGCATGTACACACAAGCCTCTACACAAAAGCACACAAATGTGCACACATGCACATATGCATCCTCACACACATAAATACACATGTACACACATAGATAAAACACACAAACAAACACATGCATATGGATAGAAATAGGCACGTATGCATATGCACATGTAAGCACATGTGCACTTAAATACACTAACACCCACCCACATGTACACACTAGCATGCACAAACACACACACATGTACACAAATATAGAAAAGCACATGGAGGCACACATAATCACACACATACACACACCCACTTACACATATGTATACACCCATATAGACAAACACACATGCAAACATATACACAGATGCATGCACTGCCACACATGCAAGAACATGAATGCACACAAACACACCCATATCAACACACATATACACACACACACACATGCACACATGCATGCACACACATGCACAACATACACATAAGCAAACATAAATAGGTTGATATGCACATTCACACACATACACAAATAGACAAACACGAACACATATAGACATAAATGCACATATAGTCAAATAAGCACTAATGCACATACACTCACACATACAACGACACACATGCACATGCATAGAAATGCACAACTAAACATGCACATATGCATGCATGCATACATGGATGCATATGAGAAAAACAACACACACACACACACATAACTACACCTATACACATATATTGACACATGAACTCATGCATACACATAGACATACACACACACACATGCACATGCACACATATAAGCACAAATAAAAACTCACTGATATACAAATAGATGCACAAGTATATGCACACACACACACACATGCACATACACATGCCCCTACACAAACACTTACACTCTTGCACATAAATGAATGACAACAAACACCCACGCACACACATATACAAGCACACGTATACATGCATGTATGCACAAACACATGCACACAAGTGTATACATACATGTGCACAATGTGAACACATAGGTACACATGCATGCCCATGCATACACACTCACAAATACACATGCATGCACATGCTTAAAAATGCAATCACACATGCATGCCTATACATGTACACCTAGCACACACACACATGCACAAATCTACATATAAGTACACACACATACAAATGCAGACATGCAAATGCACATGCACAAACATGCATCTGCACATGCACACACATGGACATGCACACACAAACACAAATGCACACATACACACACACACAACACAACCACCCACATATTACGTATGCATGCATATAGATGTATGTAAGTATGCACACACACAATTACATACACATAAGCACATAGACACACACGCACACACACATGAACACACAAGTACACACACACACATACACACAAACACTCGCACGTGCATACACGCACACAAACACACACCAGTATACAGTCATGTGCACATAGGCACACATATGTGCATGCACATACACACACACACACAAACACAAATGCATATAGACACAAAAATGCATGCACATAAAAGCACACACACACACATACACATAGGCACATACTTACACACGCACACTTGAACACATGAAAACACAAGTACACATACACATGTAGAACCAAACACATACACATTTATGCACACACACACAAACACTCACACATGCATACACACACATACAAGTATACAGTCATGTTCAAATAGGGACACATATGCACATATACACACACACACACTCAAAAACAAATGCACATAGACACAAAACTGCATGCACATAAAAACACACACACATACATGCACACACACACACACATGTACACATGAGTGCACACACATAAACAATCAAGCATGCACATGCACATATGTATAAACACACACATGCATAAGCACACATACACACACGCATGCATGTACGCATGTACACTCCCACAAAGACACATACCTGTGCCATTACATGCAGGCATACATACATACACAAGTACACACACATACACATGCAAAAAAATAGCACACAAAACACACATACTTGCACACATATTACCACATAGACACACATCCATACTTGCACCAATATGACCATGCATGCACACACACACACATGCATGGATATAAAAAAAACAAACACAAACAAATAAACATGCACACATATGCACAAACAAGCACATATTTAGGAACTCACACATGCACACAGATGCACACACACCTACACCCGCACACACAATTGCATGCACTCATAGATGCACATGCACACATGCACATTCAGAGACAAACACATATGCAAATGCATGCACAAAGGTACACACACACACGAGTATGTATTCGCACACGTGCATGCACATGTACCCAAATACACCCATGCATGCACACAAAGACATACACACATACTCGCATGCATACACACCCATACACATGCATGCACCATACATGCACAAACACACTAACACTTTGACATGCACCCACACATGCCTAAACACACCCACCAACACACACATAGAAATCCAACCACACATGCATAGACGCACACTCGAACACATACACACATGTGCATGCACATATGCACACAAACGTAAGTACTCATGCACGCACTCACAACCACAGACATCCACATGCACACATACACATACAGACAACCATACACACACAATCACACACAGACATGAACACACACACACACAAACACATGCACAATCGCAAACACACACACACACAAACACATGCACATGCACATGTACACACATAAGCTCACACTAATGCACACACCTACTCAAACACTGACACATGCATGAAAACACATATGCTTGCACACTAGCATACACGCATGCATACATATGTATATATATGCACATGCTCAACAAATAAAGTCATGCACACATAGGCACACATATTCATAAAAAAAGACACACACACACACACACACATGATTGCACACACACATGCAAACATACAAGCACACATTTGCACACACATGCAAGCACACATAAGCATAATCACATGCATGAACATGCACATACACACATATACATAAACATATGATATCACACACATATATGCCACTGTTGAAGTGTTTCGTGCTAAGGAAATCCCACAAGAGGGGGGGGGGGGTGAATTGTGTATTTAAAAATTTTTATAACTTTCGAAATTAAAACTTAAAAGTTTTAAGCACGAATAAAGAAATTTGAACACAAAAGTTTTTAGGTGGTTCGACTCAAAACCGAGTCTACGTCCACCCCCAACCGGTGTTGGAAAAAATCCACTAAATGCACCAATTACAAGTGAGGTTTTTCGTACGGTTCACCTCAAACCTACTTGGGATTTTTACCACGGCTAATCCCAAACCTACTTGAGTTTTTCTCCGGGCTCAACTCAAACCTGGGGCTTTAGCACTACTGCCGGGATGCCCTTACCCCAAAATGAAAAATACAACGATTGGCAAAAAGAACTTAGGAGAAATAGGAGAAAAGGGAGGCACACACAATTGAAAATTAGAAGGATAGAAATGAGAAAAATTGAATCATGAACCTCTAATTTCAAGCGCCTTGTTGCAGTTTTCCTTTTGAGCTTGAAGGCACCGTTTTTGCTTGTGATTGCTCAAATTTGAGATCTGAAATCTTTGAAAGAATTTAGCAAAGGTAAAACTAAATAAATCTTAATTCTTCCCTATTTATAGAGCTTAAAATTGAGCTCAAAAAAAAACCTTCAATGGCTCCTAAAAAACGACTAGCCGTTTGGGCAACGGATGGAAAGCAGCCACCGTCCGTTCCGGGACCAAAATCGAACGGCGCTGATCAAATTTACGAAACAGCCGTTCGATTTTGATCTAGAGAGTTGGATCCACATGCTGAACGAACGACACTGATTAAACTCGCGAAACAGCCGTTCGATTTTGATCTGGAGCGTTGGATCCGAGCGCTGAACGAACAGCGCTGATCAAATTCGCGAAACAGCCGTTCGATTTTGATCTGGAGCGTTGGATCCGCGCGCTGAACGAACGACGCCGATTAAACTCGCGAAACAGCCGTTCGATTTCAATCTCGCGAGTTGGATCTGGGAGGGCTTGATCTGTGCCTTTGGATCCTGCCAAAGTTATAAGGTGGGATTTTTTAGTCCCACAATGCAGAACTAAAGTCGGCGCACCGCTTTATAAGGAATTTGCGCTGTTTAATTCTCGAGCCTCTATGGGGCTGGCTCCCCCCTTCCTTGACCGGGATTTCATCACCTGGTCAGGTTGACTTGACCATACACTATTCATTGACCGTTGACCATCCCTATAGTTTGACCTAGCTGAGCTCCTCTCTGCGGGCTTTGGGCGGGCTTGGCTTAGCCAAGCATTGTTCATTTGACCGTTGAACACCACTGTAGTTTGACCTCGTCGAGCTCCTCTCGGCGGGCTTTGGGCGGTCTTGGCTCGCCCTTTTTGGGTCAACTTTTTTTTTTTTTTAATTTCTCAAAGACCTAGACGGGCTAATTGAGTGACGGGTCGGCCCGCTCAGTGCTACAGTGAATTTTCCCGAGACTTAAGCTGTTTTAAGGTTGATTGGAAGAATTTTTGTGCTAAAATTTTAAATATAAGTGTACCAAAATAATTTTATATTATCATAGTATTATAAGTTTCCTAAATGGTTATAAAAAGAAATTTATGAAAAATAATTCCTAAATAATTTTAAAAAATCAAATACCAATGTCTATACTTTTTGTCAATAAAGCTTGGCCCAAAAATCAAAATTCAATAATTATTAATTTAATAATATTTTTAAATATTAATACTACTAGTGTGCCTCATAATCTCAAAAATTGGACATCACAATTTCAAGAAAATTAATAAAAAAACTCAAATATGAAAATTCTAGTACATGTCTCAAATTTCCTTGAAGTATGCTATGGCTTCAAGGTCCTTAGAGACCACTATTTTAAACATGTGAAATACATGGCTTGATTTAATTAAATATTAACAATTTTACTTAAAATTAAGCCTAAACAAAATATAAACATTTATGCTTGACTCATCAAACACAAGGGTGTAACAAGTGTTCACACATATATGCACACAACCACACACACGAGCACACCCATAAACACTGACATACAACCACAAGCACATAAACATTTGCATATGTACACCCAAACATGCACACACGCACACACATGCATGCACCAATGTACATACACCCCTAGGCAAACACTCATACACACACACATATATGCAAAACCCACACACACTCACAAACATCCACACATTCATACACATATAAACAACCCCAAACACACTCGCACTAACACATAGACACACACACATGCACATGCTTACAAACACATAGACACATACATGTACATGCATAAGAGAAAATAGACATGTACACATATGCTTGCATATAGCCACTCTTACATCCACAAATGCACACACACATTAAGAAATGCAAATTTATAGATAGACTTGCAAACACATGCACACATAATATGAATACGCACTCATACACATGCATACGAACACACACCTACACCCGCACACAACCACACACATGTATACACATGTTTGCACAGCACACACACATGTGCATAGCACACACACATGCACACACGCACACATATAGTCATATGCACACAACCTCACACATGAACACAAACTCATATGCATAAACAAAAACTCACTGACACACACACACAGACAATTGCATGCATGCACACGCAAGCACATCCATATGCTCATGCACACTCACTCAAACACATGCTTACACATGCATAGCAATAGACACACACACACACACATATACATGCATGTCCACACACACATGCATGCATGAAGACACAAATACATAGAAATGCATGAACACATGCACACAAACATGCAAACAAGCACAACTAGTGCACACACACACACATGCACACACATGTTTGTACATGCATATTCATAAGCATGCACATGCTTGCAAACACACCTACACCCATGCACACATTCCCACACATGCACGTATGCACATCAAATAGACACACATTTATGCACACACATATACCCACATACACACATGCATCCACACATGCATAGACATACATACACATGTACATAAACATGCATGCACAAACACACACATGCATGCATGCACAGACACATGCATGTGCACACACTTAAATATATATGTATATGCATGCACCCATACACACACAAGAACACACAAACACACAAGTACACACACATATAGAACCACACACACACACACTTATGTGCATGCACAAAAACACTCACACATGCATACACATGTGTACACACAAAGACACATGCACACAGACACACACATACATGCTTACACACACATGCATAGATAAGAAAACACATGAACTTGCCCATACACACACACACACATGTGAACATGCACACACATGAACACACACACACACAGAAATGTACATGCACATGCATTTAGATACACACATGCACACACAAACACACAAACACATATACATATACACATACATGCAAATCACTTATTGACGTGCATGCATGCATGTACACACCCATGTAGACACATCCATGCACATAGACACATAAATATACAAGCACACATGCATGCATGCAAACACTCACACATGTGCTACCATATAAACACACATCCATGTAGGCACACACATGAACACACATTTAGAAGCACATGCATTTATAAACAAAAAAATACTAACAAATGTACTTGCACACAAACACACCAAACATGCACATGCATAGGCATTCATACATGCACACACTTGCATGTACACCCACACATGCATGCATGCACAAACACATAAGCAAACACATGCGCACATTCACACAGACATGGATAAGCATGTACTCATACACATTCATGCATAGTTACACAAACATAAACATGCACATGCAAACACACACAAAAATACATGCACACATACAAGCATGCACACACACATAGACCCCCCCCCACCCCCACACACACACATGCATGTAGAACACATACATCCACTCACAAGCACAAACACACAAGCATATTCATATGGATACACACACACCCAAGCACATACATGAACACAAATAGATAGAACATAACCACATATGCACAGTCACACACAAGCACATACACACATGCAAGCACACATGCACACACTCACAACCAGACACACACACATGACCATGCACACATAATCATATACACACATGAATATGCACACATAGACAGATACACATATATACACCCCAAACACACATGCTTATGCACATATGCACATGCATTTACATGCATTTAAACACATATCCACACACACATTGACATATCCACATGCACACACATCACAAACATGCACATAAAAAGACTTGTATAGACACACATGCGCACCAATGCACACACACACATGCATATGCATATGCATGGCACACACACACACAATCACATGCACAAGCTTAAGCAAATATACACAAACACATGTAGATGAATAAACACCCACATTCACACAAGCACACACAAAAACGTGCATGCACATGCACAAAAATACATGCATACAAAAACAAGCATACTCACACTCATTTGCACACACATTTAGATGCACAAGCTCATGCATATGCTCACAAAAGCATCCACACACTCATATGCACACAAGTACACAAACAATCATACACACTTAAACACACAAGTGCACATGCACACATGCATGTGCATCCATGCCTACATAAATGAACAAACACACACATGTGTATGCATGCACACTCATGGAAAAGATGCATGCATAAATACAAATGTGTGTATGCATGCACACTAATGGAAAAGATGCATGCATAAATACAAATGCACACAACATGCACAAAAACACATGAACACACACACAAACATATGCACACACATTTAAATACATGCATACACATAAGCAATCGTACAAGATACACACACTCATGCATGCACACACAAGAATAGGTATACTTGCACATGCACACACATGCACACACACACACATGCAACTATGCTCACAAACATAGATGCACATGCACATGTAAATACACAAACATACACACACACACAAACATGCACACATATATGAATGCACATAGATGCACACAAGCACAAACATAAGTAGACAAGCACATACCAATGCACACATACAAGCATGCATGCACAAGCACTCATGCACGTAGCTGCACATGTGCACACACACATAGACACACACACACATGTGTGCACATACACACACACACATTCACATACATGCATATGCAACAATTGCATGCACACTCAAGGAAATAAGCACACATGCACATGCATGCACACTCACACATGAAGACATGTAAACACACATAGAACACAGATGCATGCAAATGCATACATGCAAAAACACATGAACAAGCCACATATACATGCACACACATACACATGCACACACACACACACGCACGCACATGCACAAACACATACACACATGCATGTAGGCACACACACTCACTCACTCATATATGAGCACATGTAGACACACACATGCTGACATGCAAGCATCATGCATGCACACACACATGCGTACACACACACACACTCATAGAAACGTGTCTATGCGCACACTTATATGAATGCACACACACAATCCCACACACACACACACACACATCCATGCAGGCACACATACACAAATATAAGCATGCACATGCACAATAACACAAATAGATGTGCACACACACATAAGCATGGACCCACACATGCACATGCATGCATGCATGCACATACACACACTAATAGGAACACACAAATATACACCAAGCATAGATACACATATTCAAACATACATAAAGCAAACACATATGCATGTGCACACAGACACACACACACATACACATGCACTCAAAAGCACACAAACTTGCACACACACACACACATATGCATGCGTACAGATACACACACACACACAAACACATACACAGACAAAAACAAACACCCATGCATGCTCACATGTATACACACACATATACACATGAACACATAGACACACTCACACACACACACACACATATATGCTTGCTTGTATGCACATGAATACACACACTAATACACACATGCATGCACCTACACACACATAAGCACACACACACACGCACACCTATGCATATATACCCACATGCACACACCTAGTCCCACACACATGTACATATGCACACTCAAACACACACTAATGCATGTTGGGACAAGCACACACACATGCATGTAAATGAACACACACATGCATGCATGCATACACACACAAATGCACATGCACACATACATACACATAAACACATAAAAAAAATAATAATAAGTACATGAGCATAGACACATGTATATCATATGTAAATGCATGCACATGTGGACACACTTACATGCACATACACACGCATGCACATGCATGCATTCTCGCAGACACACCCAAAAGCATATAGAAATGCACACATTTATACACATGCACATGCACACACGAGAACACACAAACACATGCAAAAAAGCCCACACACATGCACACAGTATGCACACACACCAACATTCACATACATATACACAAATGTGCACACTCATGTGCACATGCATACACACATAGATGCATGCACATTCATCAACATGCCCACACAGTCCACAGCTACACACATGGATACTTGCACATGCATGCACAAACAACACATGAACACACATGCACACAATGACACATTCACTCATAGACACACAAGCACACACAAGTGCGTACACAAATTCATGAACACATAGACATGCATGCTTGAACAACACACATACATACATGCACATGCATGTACACATTCACACACACACTTGCATAGACATATGCACACTCACCCACCTACCCACAAACACATGCACAAAAGCACACTTGCACTAGCATACAAATGTTTGCAAACATGCACGAATGCATTCACACATGCATGCACCCGTCCACACACACACACACACAAACATAAGAACACCTGAACATAGAGGCACCCACATATGCACTACCACAAACACTGGCACGCACATGCACACCTACATGAAAATTCACGCACACCTACATGAACATGCATGTACACTCATGCACAAATGCTCATGCACATGCACACATGCACACACACAAACACACATTGATAGAAACACATGCTCACGCATGCACATGCACACAAATACACATATAAACACACACACACAAATACACAAACACTCAAGTGTGTACACACATACATGCATAGACATGCATGCACATATACAAATACACACTCACACACAATCGTGTACACTGATAGACACATGCTCATATGCATACACACATACAGATGAAGAAGCACATGCACACACACAAGCATGCACACATGCACACACAAAATGCTAATGTACACACAAGTAGATAGATGCACCCACAAATTTACTCATATGCATGCTCACAAGCATATGCACACATGCATGAGGATACAGATACACACACATAGGTGCACAAAACACATAAGCACATGTTTACACACATGCAATCACTTATACACATGCACATGCACCCAAACAAGCACACATGCACCCAAACAAGCACACATGCATGAACACACACTCAAACACACAAGAAAAAGAACAAGTGCATGTTTACACAAACACATGCACACACACACACACATAGATAACCTACACACATGCATGCACACATAAACATACACAAGAATGCATGAACACACAAGATCACATGCAAGAATATGCACACACATACACACACCCATGCACACACACAAATGCCCACACACACACAAGCACACACACATGCACCAACATGCACACTCATATGCAAACACACATACACACATAAAGACACATGCAAACACTTGCCGATGCACACACACACAATGAAAACCCACACGTGCACATGCATATGCACACACACATGAAAACCTACACGTGCACATGCATATGCACACACATACACACACACAACCTCGCATGCACACACACACGCACACAACCATGCTCACGTAGACACACATACATGCACACACACATACATACATGCTCACATACACGAGCATATACACAAATGAACATGCCCACATGCTCACACCCTCACATATGCATGTACATATGTGCACATCCATGCAAAAACATACTTTCACACACGTGTGCATGCACATGCATATACACATGCACATACACAAGCAAACAAAAATATGCACTCAAGCACATGCACATCTACACACACACATGCATACAAACATACTCACAAGCACACATACTAACACATGCATGCATACAAAGACATACATACACAAGTGCATGAACCCATATGTACCAAAAGACAAACTTGTAGACAAACACACAAACACGTATGTACACATGCATATATGTACACACATGCATACAGACATATACAAGTAAACACATAAACACACATGTACACACACACAAGCATACAGACATGCACAAAGGCACATATACACACGAAGATACACATGTGCATGGGCTTACACACATAGACACATATGATTATGTGCATCCAAAAACACTTGTGCATGCTCACACAAATCTACACCATGGGCACTTATGCATGCATGCACCCCCACACACACATGTGCATGTATTCACATACACATGCATATACATACACACATATGCACACACTTAAACACTCACACACATACACACACCCACAAACATGCATACACACAAACACATGCCCACACACAGAGACACAAACACACATATGCATGCACACATGTGTAAGTAGACACACACATGTGCTTATAGACTTACAAGAAATCAAGAACACAAATGTACTCACAAACATAGGCACTCACACACACACACACACATCTAAATGCACACACATGAATATGCATAAACACAACCATGCACACATAATCACACACATACACACATTCGTGTACACATACACAAGCACATACAAATGCTCAAATGCACATACATACATACACATGTGCACATGCTCACTTGGATGCACAACACATACACACTTACACATAAATGCCCATGCAAACACACACATGCACACAAGCATGCAAATAGATGAGCACACAAACACACACATACATACTCAAGCACACATGTACAAATACACACACACAAGCAAGCATATATACACCTACATGCACATACACACATGCTCACACACATAGATGCAATCACAAATACGTGCATATGAAGACATGCTCACACATCCACACACACACACATGCACAAATGTGAATACACGCATACTCAGACATGAACACATATGCACATGCATAGATACACACACATGAACATAAACCCAAACACACTCATAGCTATGCACACATACACACACACACATGAATAAGCACATGCATATACACAAATTAAACAACACATACAAAAACACACCCACACACACAAACACTTATGCACACATGCACACACACTGACATACATGCAAACCCAACACATGCACATGCACACTCACACGCACACACACACTTACACATGCACACACATACACTCATATACATGCATAGGCACACACACCCACATGCATGCACATACTTTTATACACACATAAGTGCTCCCAAGCACACACATGTATACACACATGAACCCATGCACACACAAACAAGTACAAGCACACAAATGCCATTGCACATGCAGTTGCTCAAGAAAACATATGTATATGCACACTTATTACACATGCACATAGACACACGCACTCACATGCATAAACAAAGGCACACACACATGCATGAACTCCAACACACATGACACACATGTGCACACACACATACGCATACATACGCACATAAACACACATAGACACATACACACCCATATGCACACATGCTCAAAAACATGCATGCACCCACAAACATGCACACACACACACAGATGAATACATACACACACATGCTCTCACAAATGCACAAACAAATGCACATGCACACACTCACATACTCACACGTATGCAAGAACACACATGTACAAAGATGATGCAGACACACACATACTCACACATGTTAGAAGAACACATGCACATGCACACAAACACATGAGTAGACACATGTACAAATACACATGCACATAAACAAACATGCACACACTAATGAATAGACACTAATATACATGTACCCACACACACAAGTATACACATATACACACACACACACATGCATGCAAACAAGCACACATGCACACTTGCACACACACGTGAGTGCACACAAATGGTACATCCATGAACATAACCACCCAAACAAAGCTACACACACAAATGAACACAAACACACACAACCACATGTACACACACTTATGCACACACAATCATACAAATAGAAAACAATTCATGTAGATGTATGCACACACGCATACATACACACACATACATACACATGCACTAGCACAAACACTCACAAATACCCATGTGCACACACACACACAAACTTGCACACACATACACAAATTTACACATGCACAAGTGCATGCACACACCAACATGCACATGCACACAAAGACATGCACACACACAAGAATGCACACTTGCACACACAATACATGCACACACACATATGTACATACATACACACGTCTATGCACAAACGTATATAAACATATGCACACTTACACACACACACACATAAAGATATATATGCACACAAACACGTACATACCCTCCCACACGCATGCATATACACTAGCACATTCATATGCACACATAGACATACACATGTGAATGCACATATTCACACACATGTGCATACACAAATTTATGCACATGCATACAAGCACACACATGTGCGAACACACACATGCACAATCAAAACATACATAGGCACACTCACACAAACACACACATAGACATAGGCAAATGTGTGCTTATTTGCACAAACAAAAATACACGCACATACAAATATAAATGTATACACACACACACACCAACATATAAACTCTAACACACATGTGTGTCTCTTATACACACACTCTCACATATCTGCACACACACACATAGGTATGCATGTACACATGCACATGCATGTTGTGACATACAGACATACTTACTACTTGCACATAGTAACATAAACACACACATGCACACACATATGCCTTTACACACATAAGTAGAAAAAAATGCACCAACTCATATGCATGTATGCATATACACACATACACATGATGACACATAAGTGCATGCACCCAAATGCACACACACCCAAACACATGAATGCTGGACAAGCACATGCACCCACACAAATAAATGTAAGTTCATGCACACATACACATACACAAGCAAATGTGCACACATGCACACACACACACCTACACACCCTCTCCACCCACCCACACAAATGCACACACTCACAAACACATGTATGTGCATGCACATACACATAAACACATGCATGCACACAATGGTAGACATACACACACACACACACGAACACACATGGGTGCACATAGCCATTCACACACACTTGCAGTAACACGTAACCACACATAAGTGAACACATGCACCCACACACACAAAATGACATGCTTATATACAAATCGAGTCATATATGTAGGCATGAACATAGATAAGCACACACACATACTCATACATGGACACACATAGACACAGACACACACATCAATACACATTCACACACATGCATGCACATACACCCACACACACACATACACACACATGCAAATGCACACACAATCATGCATGCATAAACACATGTAGAAACACAAATATGTAACCATGTACACCCAAGCACATGTACACATAGACACATGCATAAACATGCAAGTATGTAAGCACAAACAACTTCATACATCCACACACACAAGCACATAAACACACACATATTCATGTCCACATGCTCAAATGCACACACTCAAAAACATGCATGCATGCTCACATGAACACACAAATGCCCACTCATGTACACTCACCCAGACAAACTCACACAGACACACTCAAACACACATGCACACACACAAAAACAGACACACAAACATGCATACACCCACAGATGCATACATATACATGCACACTCATCCACACACACATGCACAAATTTGCATGCACACATATGCATGCACACATACGGACACATGCATAAACATGCATAGTATACATGCACACACACAACACAGACCCATATAGACATGCACATACACTCACAAACATAAATGCACACATATATCGATGAAGACATAGGTGCACATGCTCACACACTTGCTCAAACACACATGCACAAGTACAAAGATGCATGCAAAAACACACATGTACACACACTAGCACACATGCACATACACATATAGATATGCACATAAACAAACATTACACATATAAACATACAAATACATGCACACGCACACACATAAGCACACAAATGTATGCACATAGACACATGCCCACACCCACACACACAACCACAAAAAAACATGAAAACACAGACATACACATGCACATGCATGCACATACTCATGTGCAAAAATAAACAACTACATAAATGCATACATGCAAGCACACTCACCAATACACATGCATCGTCACATGCACACACTCATGTACATGAACAAACACACACATAGGCACACACACATCCATGCTCATGCACACATTGGCTCACACACACAAATAGACACACACACTTCTTCACACATGCAAAAACACAACACATACACACATGAACACACATGTATGCATGCACACACACTCATACATGTACATACATGCAAAATCACAAACTTACAAAATTGTACATACATGCACACATGCACACACACACAATTGTGTGCATGCACACACACATGCATACACATGCACACAAACACATGAACACACACGCACACAAGGACACACACATTCCCACACATAAACTCATGCACACATGCACTCATATTAACATAAACTGACACACACACAAAAACATATATGCACACACTCATGAGCAAACAAACACAAAAAAATGCATGAATTTGCACACATGATCGTATGCACACACACTTGTAGACACATACGCACACCACACACATATGCATAGACACATGCAAGGGGACTAGCACACACATGCACTCGCACATACACATGCAAACACAAGTGCTCATACACATACAAGCATAAAAGCATAAGCATACACACACACACATGTAAATATATGCCCATACACATGCACACACAAACATAATCATACATATGCATATGCACACATACATGCACAAACATGCATGTGTGCACACACACTTGCATGTACATAAAGAGGCAATCATGCACACACAAACACGCACCCACACACAAATGCATAATCACCCATGCACATACGTATGCACGAATACTGACAAACATGTGCACATTTACAAACATGTGCACACGCACACATACACATGCAAACACACCTACACCACACACACTCCCACACACACACACGTATGCAATGCACAGATGCACATGCACAAGCAAACACACACATACATATACACACATGCAAGTGCACAACCACAAAGACACCCACATGCATGAATACACACATCCATCACTAGCTACACATATGCTCATGCACAAGCACACAAATTGAAAACAACATAGAAGCAAAAACACACACTCATACACCTACACAAACACACAAGTGTACACACACACGTACATACACACAAATCCATGCCCATATGCATGCATGCACAACACATGCAAACATGCATAGGCTTATGCATGCACATACAAAAGCACATACAAGAATATACATGCAAAAACACATAATCACACTCACACATGCACACACATACATACATATGTGTACACAATATGCATAAGCAAATGCCCACACATGTGCATCGATGCAAATGTAGATGAGTTGATGCACAACACACAAACACACACACTCATGTGCTCATACAACACATGCATAACCACACATAGCCACACACTCATGCATGAATGCACACACACACACATGCACACAAGCACCTATGCACACACATGCATACATAGACAAACATAGACACACATGCATGCACACACACCTTCACACACACATAACAACTTGCAAGAAAATTCATAAACACATGCACTCGCATACACACACATGCAAAAATACACACGTACACAACATAAAAATACACACAAACACTTAAATCACTAGTAGACAAACATTCACATAAACAGACATGCATAAATGCACATCCACACATGAATGCATACACACGCACACACACTTGCATAACTCACATGTAAATACTTGCATGCACATGCACACACACACATGCAAAGGAACACACACACTCACTTGCATGCACACACGAACACCCACTCATAGGCATAGACATGTGTGTGTGAACACTTGCAAACACACATGCATATGCACACATGTAGGTATACACATGCGGACACACATATACACACACACAACAACACACACAGATGTACACACACCCACACCCACAAACATGTATACACATGCACACACATGCATAGGTAGCACACGCACACACATGCATACACTCACACTCACACACAAACACATACACAAGCACACACATGTAGACACGCATGCAAACATGTACACCCATACACCCACAAACCCACATGCACACATAGAAGCACAAGCACTCTTACACACTCACCTGACATACACACATGCATTTACCCACATAAGAACACATGTGCATATAGGTACAAATAGACACATGCACCCCTATTCATAGAAAAAACATTCATGCACACACAAACATGCAACAATGCACTCACAAACATGCATATGCAAATGCACAAACATGCACATAAACATGTATGCACAAGCACAAACACATACATGCATATGCACACGAATAGGCACAAACATGCATGAGCATACATTCATACACATGCAGAAAAATGAACACACACACAAACATAATAACATGCACACAAACATGTGTGAACCCACATATGTAGATGCATGAATACACATATATACACATGACAAATAAGTACACATCCACACATATTTGCATACACATGCACACACACAAACATGACATATGCATATGCATACACACATTTGCAAACAAACATACATGCATGCACACTTGAACACACATACAAAAACTTAAGCATGCATGCTCACAAACACAAACAAAGTTGCACAAGTAGACAGAGATGCAACAAAAAACCATATGTACGCACACATATACAGATGCATGCACATGCACATGCACACACACACACATGTAAAGACATGCACAAACACCCATACACAAACAGATGCACATGCGCATATATAAGCAAATACACATATGCGTATGCATGCACATAGACATGCACACACATGCACACACCCAAACACACTCATGTAGGCATGTACACACAAACAAATACACACGTACACACACATACAAATGCATTTGCACTAACACACACACATGCACACAAACATGCATATACACGAACACACATGAATGCACCCATTCAGACACACACAAACAAACAAAAATTGATACTTACATATACGTACACACAGGAACACAAACATGTGCATGCACACACACACATACACATGAGTGCAAATGGATACACACATGCACACACATAGATGTGCACAAACATGCATATACACACACGTGCACACACAACCACAAAGACATGCATGGTCACACAGATCTACACACATACACACACGTAAACACACTTGCAAATGCATGCATGTGAACTTGCATACACACACATGCACATGCCAATATACACAAACGCACAAACATATACAAACATGCCTATACATAAACATGCATACACACACATAGACACCCACACACATATGCATAAGCACATGCACACATACACACAAAGACATGAACACAAATAGACAAACAAACATGTGCACACACAAATATGCACATGCACACATGCACTTGCATAAAAACACATGCCCACACACAATCACACATAAATAGACACACACACATGAACACAAACAAATGCAAAGGCACCCACATGCACATACACACACACACACATGAGCACATATGAACACAGATATATAGCCACATGCACACACAAAAACACACTCACATACATACATGCATAGTTAGACACACGTGTAGACACACATGGGTACACACACATGATCATTCACATAAACATACACACACACATACATCTAAGCATGCACATGAAAACATATATACACACATGCACATGCACAAACATAGACACACATATTGGTACACACATGACCATGCACATGCATACAAAAACACACACATATACACTCACACATATCCATGTAAGCATGCACATGTACATAAGCACAAACATGCATGAATGCAAACACATGCCCAAAGGCACTAACACACAAACACATGCATATATACACACATACACACATATGCACCCATGCACACACAGACACATACACACACATGTACTAATGAACACATACACACACACACCCACACACACTTGCTTATGAGCACTCATAAATGCTTGTACATGCACACGTACATGAGTGCCCATATGCACACAAGCATATGCATGCATGCATAGGCAAATACACTTGTACACTAACAATCACAAGCATACACAACTAGATGTACATACATATACACACACAAGCAAGCATACTTAAGCATAGAAAATTGTACACACACATACACATACACCAAACACACTCACACACACACAAACTCATATACATGCATGAAAGCACCAACATATGCACATTCTTCCACACATGCATAAAACCACAAAGAGACACATAGATGCATACATACATATACACACACATACAAATGAACACACAAGACACATACCCTAAGATCTTTACACACATACATACATGCACATAAATGCACATGTGCAACATAGACTCACACACGCACTCACAAGCGCACATACACGCACACAGACTCATTGGCAAACACATATGCAAACATGCACATAAAACAACCACACATGCACACACATATGTATCCAAACACACTCAAATGTTCTTATATGTACATAAACATTCACACACACACACACGCACATATACACGAATATCCATACATGCAAATGAACACACACACACACATGAACATATATACCCACAAATACACACATGTGCCTATGTCTACACACACACACACGGTTATGTGCTCACACACACATGCACACACACAGGCTAACACACATGAACACAAACATACTTGCACACTGACACACACAACACATATTTGTGCACATAAATAAGTATGCCCATGCATACATATGCATAAATACACCCACACACACACACAAAAATACACACACACATGCACATGCACACTCACTTACACATGTAAATGCACATAGACACACACAAATAGAGGTACATACATGCACATGCATAGCAGCAAAGACATGCATATACACACACGTGCAAGCATAAGCACAAATACACACACATACGCACAAAGGAACACACATGCACACACATTCAAAAACATACTCAAGCACACTTAAAGATATGGACACACACACGTAGGCACATGCACACACACATGCACACACATTCACACATGTTTGTTCACAAACACACACACACACACATGCTTGCACATGCAAACAAACACATGCATACACACAAACATTAACCCACACACCCTCATAAACACAACCACACACGACACATGCACTCACATGTACACAAACACTCACATGCACACACACACACATATACACACATGAATGTGCACACAAACATGTAAAAACATATGCCCACACAAACATGTAGATGCACACACACACATGTATGCACATCCACACATGCATGTACGCACATGCAGACATGCACTAACACACAAAGATGTACATATAAGTGCATATGGAGGTAAACACATGCACATGCACACACACACACACACACCCATACACACATGTACACAAACACATCAGTACAATCACACAAGTACACAAACACATCAGTACAATCACACAAATATATATACAAACATGCAGACATAGATGAACATACAACCCACACACATACACATGTTACACCATGTACACACTCACACAAACACACATACATAGATACAAAAACCCACATACACTTGTACCAATGAACACACACACACACTTGCATCCACACACACATTTGTGCATGCACTGACATATATGTAGGCTCACACCCAAATGCACACATATATGTATACACACATCCCTAGACACACACACAAGCATACACATGCATCCATCGATGCACATGCATGTAGATACACATGCATAGGTACACACATGCACATGCATAACAAAAGACACACATGTACACAAATCAAAAAATATACACACACATAGGAACCCACTTGCATAAACTCAAGCACATAATTGCAAAAGCACACTCAAGCACATATGCATGCATGCACTCGCACATAGGCACTATACCCAAAAAATTGTACACACAAACACATGCAAGCATACACACATAGTGAACACATGCACACACACATGTGAATGCATACACACATGCACACATGGACCCAGTCACATGTGCATATATGCACAAACACACACACACACACATGCATACACTCATGCACACATGAACAAATATACACACACACATGCACATGCTTGCATGCACCTACACATGCAAATAAATGCATGAACACAAACACACATGTGCACACCCAAATGCACACACATACATGCACGTAAGCACACACACCCACCCACACACGAACAATGACACATGTACATATACACATGCATATAAATGCATACACAACTACCCAAACACACACATATGTACACGTGTACATAAATTTGCATGCACACACAAGCATACATATATTTGTACCCACATAAAAATATGCACAGGCACACACATGCACCCACACTTGTAAACATAGATATACAAACACAGACACAGGTGCATACACATGTACTATCACATGCACACACAAATTAACACACATGCATGAAGATACATAAGTACACACAAATAAGCACACTCATGCACACAAACACACACATACATGCACACATACACACACAAGCATGAACACATGCACACACATGTTAGTGTGCATATTATACACACACACACAAAAGTGCACCACACACAACCATACACACAAGCATAGAAAAAAGCCCACAAAACATAGGCATGCATAAACACATATAAAAAGGGCACTCAAACATGAACACACACACCCAATGCATAAAAACGGACACACACTCGCACAGGTGTCCATACGCACTGAAGCACACACACATGCATGCATGAACACAGACATGCACACACACATTCTCATATACACACAAACACACTTTCACATAAACACATAAGTATACACACACACACACACATGCATTCACACGTGACTATGTGCACACAAACATACACACACACACAAACAAACACATACATGCACACAAATGTACACACATGCATGCACACACACACACATAGATAGTAAAACCCATACTCACAAATACACACACACAACCAC
Source organism: Vanilla planifolia (assembly GCA_023846275.1). NCBI lineage: Eukaryota > Viridiplantae > Streptophyta > Magnoliopsida > Asparagales > Orchidaceae > Vanilla > Vanilla planifolia. The sequence continues at coordinate 1,651,398 of JAIUJO010000105.1, forward strand.
ATATGCATGTACGCACACACACACACACACATTTGACACATACATGGACACACACACACACACATGTACTCACACACATACATACACACACTTACACTCACATAAGCACACAAACACACATTCACACACATGTACATACCCCTACGCACACAAATGAATGCATATTAACATATAGACACATATACATGTATAAACACACACAAATCCACACAAATATGCATAGGCACACAAAGACACTCACAAACACAAATGCACACACACACACATACCCATGCACACATACACACATAAACATGAATGCACATAGACAAACACACATGCACATAAATAGGTACTCATAGACATGCACGCACACACATACAAGTACACACATACACACACACACACGTGCTTTTGCACAAGCACATATGCACAAACATAGACACATTATAGGCTCACATGTACATGTACACACATAAGCACACACGCCTACACCCATATGTATACACACACACATGCATAGTCACACATGTACACATATACACACACACACACTCAAAGTTACACACACGACTATAGACACACATGCACACTCACACACGCACATGCACACAATGAGACATGCACCACCCTTGGACCTAGGAACACATACACATATAAATGTACACATGAATGCACATGCAACAAGATGCACTCATAAACCCAAATGCACACACACACCCAGACACATGCATACATGTACATACACATGTACGCACACACACATGCACATGCATACCTTCACATGCTTATATACAAACACATGGACTTGCAGACACACCCTCACACATAGGTAAACATGCACAAACATAGATAGGAAATTATACACATGCACTCAAAAACACTCACATGTTCCCATGTGGACACACATGCACACATAGTTGCACAGACACACATTCATATGCACGTAGACACAAACATGCACACCCATGCATACACACACCTACAAATACACACATGTTCCTATATGTACACACACATGCACACTCTTGCACAAACACACACACGTGCATGTGCACACACTAAGACACATTTTCTCACATGTGTACACACATATACACACAAACAACCACCCACAAAAACCAACACACACACACACTTGAACACTGACACACATTTTTTTGCAAGCACAAGCACATCTACACACACAACCCCACACACCCGCATGTAGACACAAACACACATGCATGCACATGCACACACACAAACCCATACATGTGCACACACATACATTGACTCTCACTTAAAAATGCATATGCATTTAGACACATGAAAATAGAGGCACACAAATGCATGTGCACAACAACATGCACACACAAGCACACATGCATACACATAGGAACACACACACACACATGCACAAGCACACACATTCAAAGACACACATAAGTACACCTAAACACATTCTTACACATGTAGGCACATGCCAAGGCACATCCTTATCCACATGCGCACACACACAAATGCATGTACAAATAGACACACACACATTCATAATTTGCACATGCATCTACACACACAAGCACATACACACAAACACTTGTACGCACACGTGTGCATACACACTTAGCAACACAAAAACACACAAATTCACATAAACACAAACTCTCACATGCACACACAAATATGTAGACATGCATGCATACACATATAGGTACAAACACATGCCCACACAAACACACAAATGCACATGCACACATATGCATGCATGCACACACATTCATGTACACACATGTGCATGTCCTTTAGAACACTCACAAGCACGTGCACACACATCTGTATTCACACATAAGTAAACACATGCATAGACACACCTACACACACATGCACAGACACACTTACGCACAAATGCACATGAAAATATAGACACACATGCATAATCACACATATGCACAAGCACACATGAGCACATAGATAAACACACAACCCACACACAGACACGTGTGCCAACATGTGCACGTCCACATGCACACACTCACTCACACACACAAGGGCACACACACACATATGCATGTAGAAAAACAAAGAAATACACTCACACAAACAAATACAAACACACACACATTTATGGGTATGCACATGCACACTAGCACACACATATGTAGGCACATACACAAATGCACACACGTATACACACACATACACACATGTAATATGCATACAAATATTCAAATGGCAGCCCAAATAAACTTAAACAAATACACACACATACACATGCATGCACCATACACATGCACATAGACCCACACACATAAACACACATGCACACACACAACAACATACATCCATCTACACACATGCACAAACTTATACACACATTATAACACAGACACATCCTTAAGCACGTACATGCAATCCCACACTCATGCACATATGCATGCATGCATAAACACATAGGCACATCGAAACACATATAGATAACCACACCATCACACATGCATGCAAAAGAACACACACGCTTGCTTAGCACACACATGCACATATGCACACACACACACACACACACCCAGTCACATGTGCACATTAACACAAACACACATACATGCATGCACACATGTACAAAAACAAGCATCCATAAGCACACACACACACAAACATGCACACATGCACACTTGCAAATGAATGCACATACACATGCACACACCCACACACCAACATGCACACAAGTAGACATACATGCACATAAGCATAAGTATAAACACACACATGTACACATATGCACACACACACACACTTGCCAAAGCATGCACACACACATGCATAGAAACACACACAAACACATGCATGCACACAAACACACCTATACAAAAACATGCAAAGACACACATGTACTGACACTTACACATACATGCAAATGCTGAAAGACATACAAAGAAACAAATGTAAACACAGAGGTGCACACATGTGCTCGCACATGTAAACACAAGTGGACACACTTACAAACTTGCACATGCACAAGCACATGCATGCACACACATAAGCACACGCACAAACATACTAACACACACAAACACATAGTCTCACCTATATGCACATAGATGCTTGCACACACACAAGTATGAAGACATGCATGCACATGCACATACCCACACATAAGAAACACACATATAAATAAACATAAGCACATATACATATGCACAAGCACACTCAATCATGCAAACAAACATAAACGAATACACAGGAAAACACAAGCACACTTGCATGCACCCGCACAAATTGAAGTGCACACACACATGAGTGCACGCACACACATGCATAGATAGACACAGACACACACATACACATGCTCACATGCTCATATAAACATACAAGCACACATGCAAATGTATATACACATGCACACCCACTCACACACGTACACATGCACACACACATTCACACATACACAAACATGCATATATACACAAACACATGCATGTACACACAAACAGACACGCACACACATGCACACACATACTCACATATGCACACACATGCACACACATGCACACACACAATCACATGTGCACACATACATGCATGCACACACATACAACAACACAAGCACACATACACATAAGCATAGAGATGCACACACACACATATACAAATATACTAAAACAGAGACATACACACACGTGTGTTCCTACGCACATAATCATGCTTGCACAAGCCCACAAACACACACATACTCATGCATATGCACATAGACACACACACACTCACATGAACAAAAACTCACACACACACACACATACACACACATGCATGTGCACACACAAGTGCACAAAAACATACACACACCCACATACGCACACATATGCACATAGTCACACAAACACATACATAAAGCACAAAAAGACGTATGCACATACACATGCATAGACACAATGTACACAAACATTGACACATGCACAATCACACACGTGTATACCCAAACAAGCACACACACACACATATGCATGTGTGCACATGCAAACACACACACACACAAGTACATAGGTGCACATACACATGCATACACACACACCCAAATGCACACACACACATACACCCATGTGTGCACATGCACACATGCACATATGTACATGCATGCATGTGTATAGCAACACACACATGCACAAACATAAACAAAGACATAAACACAATCACACACACACACACACAAAAGAATACACATGAATAGGCACATCACAAACACCTGCACATACATAGAAAAAATACACATACATGCACAAAAACAAACACAAACACAAACTCACACACACAATCGAATGCACATGGATATGCACAAACACACACAAACACATGCAAAAACGCACACACATGCACATGCATGGATGCACAACACACACAAACATAGATGCATGCATGTATGCTCACACTTGCACTCACACCTACACACTCACCCATACATGCTAACACATAACCATACACTCACACACGTGCACAAACAACTACATGCATAGACACATACACACACATACATACACTTACATAGATGGACATGAACAAATGCACATGCACATACAAATAGAGACACACCCACAAACACTCACATGCATCCATATCCACCCACACATCCACACACATGCACACAAATACATTTGCACATGCACATGCAAATACATAAACATGTAACCACACACACAAATAGACTAATGCACACTCAAGCACACATACACATACAAAAACACATACACTCATGCACACAATCATGGACAAACATGCATGCATATGCACACACACACATATATGAATAGTACAAACATGCACACATGGATTTACAACACACACAACTGCATAAAAAATGCACATACAAACACACACACATGAACTCAAATGCATGTAGGAATGCACACACACACATACACACTCATGCATGCATGGAAATACACACACATGCATGAAAGTAAGCATATACACACACACACACAAACATATACATGCAAATATGCACACATGAACACACACACCCATACAAACATGCACACATGAACACACACACCCACACAAACATGCACACACACCCCCCTCATACACAAACACACATTCACATGCATAAGTACATACATGCATAGAAATACACACACAAACAAAACCACAAATGTACAATCACATATGGACATGCACATACATCCACACACACACAGTTATGCATGCATGCATGTACACATAAGCACACACACACAGTTATGCATGGATGCATAAATGCTCACACACACATGCAAGTAAGCACATAGACACCCACACACATACATGCGAACATGCACATAAGCACACACACATGCTCAAATACACACACATACACACATCAACAAAAATGCACATAGATGCACCCTCATGCACAAGCACACATGCAAATGCACACCCACAGGCATTCATGCCTATGCACACACATATAGATATGAACATTAAAACACACACACAAACAAAAATACACAAGCATAGTCACACCCACATGGACAAACACACTTGCATAATCACATCCACATAGACAAATACACATGCACACATAGACATGCATACACACACACATGCATACACACACATCACACGAATACCCATGCTCGCATAGCCACATACCCACAATGACACACATGCACACATAATCATGCATGACACACACGTGAACATACATGCATGTGGATGCACATGCAAGTGCATGCATACATAGACACACACACACACATGTGCATGCATGCACAAGCATACATACTAACAATCACACACACTCATAAGCAAGTGTAGACACACACAAACACATGTATAAGCACACACTGCATGTAAACACATTCGCACCTACAAACACACACACAAACTCATGCATGGAAAAATTCATGGAAATGATCTATACACACACAAATGAATGCATCCAGCCTTAATCAAAAGCAGACACATACTTACATGCACACTTGCACACACACAAATATATGCAATGAACCAACCCACACAAACTATACACAAATTCATATGCATGCACACACATGCATACACACATATGAACACAAGAATACACACCTACACATGCACACAAACATACATACATAATCACAACCACACACGTACACACATGCACACCTATAAATACACACACATATACACCGTCATGATGCACACTCACATACACACATATGCACGTAATCACGAATATGCACACACACACATACATGAAAACATAGACATGCATACATAGGCACACATATACACAAAATATCATGTGCACATACATGAACACAAATGCACAAACACATGCATAGATACTGACACAGACACGTGCACTCGCACAACTGCATGCACACACATACACAAAGTACAATCACACATGTATGCATGTACACACCCTCATGCACTCACGCAGACATACACACACACCCCTACAACTACACAAATGTATATGTAAGCACACAAGCATGCACATGAACACACATACTCACACACACGCATAAACAATCTTGCATGCACACACACATACTTTTACACATGTAGCCATGTCACATGCACCCAAACAAGCACAAGCACGCAGTCACACAGATGCACACTCACGATCGTACACACAAGAACAAATATAGGCACTCACATACATGCACACACATTTGTGCACATATGCATGCACATGTCCACACACTCACACATGCACACACATCTACCCACTTATTTTTATGCACACACAAATACATACACACACATACACAAGCACACTCATACACAAACACATATATACACACACATATACATGCACGAGCACGCATAGACACTCATGTATTCTTAAACGCATGCACACTCATACACACACACACATGACCACACAAAGGAACCTAAGTAAACAAACACATACATACACACACAAACACATAATCATAAATACACATAATTATAAATGCACACACACAAACATGCACACAAAAGCACAATCATGCATGCACTCACACACTCACACATACATGCACAAACACAAACATGCATACGTGCACTGCACCTACACACACAAACATAAAAATGCACACACATGCACACATATGCACAAAATATCATGCACATGTATATGCAAATACACATAAAGATACTCACATACAAAGGTATACACATGCACACACATATACAAATGCACATATACACTTGAACAAAGCACATGCTCACGCATACATACATGCATGCAAGGATGCCCACACACACACACACACATAGACACAAGCTTACACATGTATAAGAGCTTGCACACACACACACACACCCCTAATTACAGCCATACAGACACATGTGCACATGCATGTATGCATGCACAAAAATGCACACATGCACACACACTGAAGAACAAATATAGATGCACCTACACACACACAAACACATGCACACACATGCACATACATGCATATGCAAAAGCACAGACACTTACACAAACACACTTGCACACCTACACACATTCTTATGCACACTTAAGAATACACACAAATACACATGCATAATCATGAACAAATACATGCACACACACACACACATGTACATGCTTTAACACCCATGCACACACCTGTACATATGCAAACACATGTACAAGTTCACACAAACTTGCACTCACACACACGCACATGCACATGCACAAACACATACAAGTAAACAGGCCAAAACATGCACAAACTCCAAAATACACACATTCATGCACACAAGCATACATATGTAGGTGCATGTACTCCCACGCACACACAAACATGCACACCTGCATAGAGACACATAATCATGCACACATAAAAACATACAGGTGTGCCAAAAAAGACACTCACATGTACATGTAGGAATGCACATAGACACACATGCACAATCACAAACAAACACATGCACAAACTTATACACATGCTCAAACACCCATGCACATACTTGTATAAATGCAAACGCACGCACATGTGCACACAGAACTTGCACTCACACACATGCACCCACGCACATACAAACACATACATGTAAACAAACCAAAACATTCATAAATGCCTAAATACAAGAACACATGCATATAGGCATACATATGTAGGTGCATGTACTCACACACACACACATACACACCACATAGTGACACATAATCATGCACACACATACACATAAATGTGTCCAAAAATACACTCACATGTACACAAACAAACATACACACACACACACACATGCACATACATAAACACACACATATACACACACATGTACAAGCACACTCACACATGCACACACATGCACATATACATGCAAACACACTCCACACTGGCACACTCATGCACACACACATGGCTACACATGTACATAGACAAGTACACAAATATACACAAACATCTACACATGCACACATACACACAAGCACATTCACATGCATACAAGCATACACACAAACATGCACACACATACCCATATGTGCATACTAATGAATGCACAAACACACATGTACATAAATGCATGCATCCACATAGGTACATAATTTCACAAGCACCTATACAAGTACACATACACATACATACATTCTTAAAGACATCCAAACACACAAACACAAATGAACATAGACACGCACACACATGATCAGTCAAGCATAGACATGCACACGTATGTACTCACACACACACACACACTTACACACATGCATATACATACACAAGCACAAACACACACACACATACGTATGCATATATAAGAACACATGCACATAAACACACACAAACAAATGCATATATACTTAAGAACACACCCAAAGACATAAATGCTCACACATGCACATGCACACACATGTACAAATGCATGTGGATGCATGCATCTAAAAATGTACAAACATTCAGACATGTATGTACATCCACATACATAAACTTGTGTATTCATGCACATATACACACCCACATGCACACACACACACACACACAGATGCATATACATGCAAACATAGACACAAGCATGAATGTATAGACACTTAAACATACACACAACTACAAACACATGTACATGTATGCAAGCATGCACATATGCACACATAGAAGCACACATATGAACACAAACAAGTGTGCATAGGTACACATAAATGTATACACAAATATACACATAAACAGATACACACAGACACACACAAACATAGGTGCACACATACACAACTACACACAAGTGTATATACACTTGCATAAACATGCATGTGCATCTACACACATACATGCAAAGAAACATATATATGCATGCACTCACAAAACATAGACATCTATACAAGTGCACATAGCATGTGTAGGCACACACACACATGCTTGTATGCATACACCCACATCTATACATACACACACACAACAACACACATGAACACACACACACATGAACAAACATGTGGAAGCCAGCACACAGACATGCAAACACAAATTCATGCACATATGTACAAGTATGCACATGCAAAAATGGCATGCACACCCACACTCACCCCCAACACATAAACATGCTAAGACACATAATTACAAACATGAATACTCACATGCACATGCAAGCACACGTGCACACATGTACATGTGCCAATTTATGTAACACTAATGCCCACGCTTATGTACACACACCCACACACACATGCCCCCGCATACACACGCACACACATGAATACATGCACACACAAACACAATCACACACACGAAAATACACACACAGGCACTTATGCATAAGCACACATGCACACACAAATACATGCATGCACACAGTTACACTCATGCACGCATGCACATGCACAATTATGCACACACCTACATACACGCACATGCACATTGACATGCATATGCACAAACATACACAAGTGCACACACACACACACACACTTGTGCAAATGTCTATAAGCATTCAAACAAACATGTATGCACACACAAGTGCTCCCATGCCAGCACATGCACATACGCACATGTATATCGATGCACACATGCATATGCATACACAAATACACATGCAAAAGCACATTCATAAGTACACACATATGTACACACGTACTGGCACATGCAAAAAAATGCATGCACACACACATGCACACATGCACATACATACTGATGCACACACATGCACACATATATATGCACACACACATACACAAGCACAAGCATGCACATGCACATACACACATGCACATGCATGCACACACACACTCACCTAAATATATGCACAAGCACACACAAATGCACATATACATACACACACACATTTACATATGAATGCATGCACACACAAACACTTGCACACACACATGCACTTATGCATGCAAGCAAGCACACCCACACATACACTCACATGTACACACTTTCATGCACATACATGTACCATAGATGCATACAAGCTCACATGCATATAGACACACGTGCACACTCATATGCATACAAACTCACACAAGCACTTGTGCATGCATGCACCCACATATGCACACACATGTGTAGGTAAACATACACATACAAACACACACACACACATGTAAATACAGACATGTACACACATACGTGCACACATACATAGACACATGTATACAAACTCATAAATGCACGCATGAACACACAAGCTAGCAGACGCACACATGTAAAAGCAAACATATGCAAACACACGTATGCACTTATGCACACACATGCATAATTATGCACATGTATATGCACACATGCACATACACACATATGCACAATCACAAATACACACATTTTTTACATGCATATCCACACATGCAAACACATGCATGCACACAAGCATGCACACAAGCATAATCACATATATGCACAACAACAAATGCACCCAAACACACTAACACACACACATACACACTCCCACAAACACATGTGTGTCTACATGCATAAAGAAACACACACCCACTCATGTACACACAGAAACACATAAACACCCACACAAACCCAAACACATAATTGTAGCCACACACACATACACAAGCATGCACAAATGCATGTGTACACATGCACATAAAGGTGCATAGGTACACAAATGTATGCACATGCTCATATAAACATGCACAGATGCACATGCACCTACACACACATTCTCACATATACATACCTACACACATTCATGCACATGTACACACCCACAAGTCACACACATGCAAATAAACACATACATATGCTCGTAGACATGCACACGCATGAAGACACACACACAGACATACACACATACATGTGCATGGCCACACACATGCACACACCAACACGTATACACACATAGGTACTCACTCGAACATGCACACACACGTAAGTATGTACATAAGTGTGCACTCACATACACAAAAACATATCTATGTGTAGGCTCATGCATGCACATGCATACACACACATGCATAACCACATGCATACACACTCATGCATGACACAAACATACACAAACAAGCACGTGCATGCACATGCACATGCTTTCACATATAAACATACACACACACATGCATGCATACATGCTCACAAGAACACACATAAACACATGCATAAGCATAGACACAAAAACACATATATCATCATGGATATTGACATATAAATGCATGCATACCCACAAACATTAGCATGCACTCATACATGTGCAAAGTATACAAAGATGCATACAAGCAAAAGTATGCTCACACACACATACACACAATTATGCACACATAAACACACATGTACCTAAATGCAGACACACATACACATTCACACATGTGCATGCATATGCATACGCACAAATGCACAAACTCACTAATACATATAGGTATACATGCACAAACACAAACTCACAGTTCCCCTATACACAATGAAAACACCCACATGCACACTAATGCACACACAAACACATGCATACACACATGCACATGTGCACTTGCACAAATAAACACACGTACATGCATAGACACATTTAAGAACACATGCACGCACACACACACACACACACCAAGATGCACACACACACACACACAATTGCATGCTTGCATACTTGGATGACTTGTACACATGCTTTCATAATCAAATGAAAACATGTGCACAGAGGTACCCACACGCATACTCATATGCACACACGCGCACACACAAACAAATATCCACATGCCCAAAAAAAGCACCAATGCACAAACAAGCACATGCACAAAAATGTATACACATTTGCATAAGCACACACTGATGTGCACATAGGCTAACAAACATGCACACACACAGGCACACACACGTACACAAAGACAAGACATGCTTGCACACACATACACATGCACAAACATTCATACACACATGCATACACATACATGCACACTCACTCACACATAACCACACACACACAAACAAACATACAAGCACATGCACACAAGAACATAAACATGCACACAAGTGCACACACATGCATGAATATGAACACATAAGCACACATGCACACGCCAACACACATACAAACACAAATATGAACAAACATGTACCTACACAAATATATGTGCACACACACACAAATACAAATTAACACAAGCACACAAATATAATTAAACATGCTTGCACACATATGAAAATGCAAATGTATATAGGCATGCACACACTCACACACACACATATGCTTGCAAACACCCCCACATGCAAACCCACGTTTGAACAAACATGCACATGCACACACAGACACACACACTTATGCAAATGCATGCACAAAAGCACAAACGCACAAATGCTAGCACATACACATGCACGTGCATGTACATGTACAAGCACATGCTTATACTTAGACACCTATGCAAATGCACAACGAAACACCTAGCATAAAAGCAGAAATGCACACACATACATTAGCACATGCATATGCAAATCTACATACACACATGCACACACACAAATACACATACCCACACATACCACAACACACCCACATATGCAGGCACACATACATGCACATATGCACACGCTCACAAAAATGCATACACGCACACATGCACTTGCACTCACACTAGTGCATATACGGACACATACCAATGCAAACACATGCACACAGATATGCAAATTCATTCACAAACACACACATAAACACTGCCACACACATACAGACACACAAGCATCCGCACATACACACACACACACACTTGTGCACATTCACTTGCTCTTTAACACACATGCAAATAGCACACAAATGCACCCACATCTATACAAGGACATACACACAAAAGTTGACACACATGCATGCACATGCACAGATAAACACACACACATGCCTCATACATGTCAACACAAAATAACACACATAAGCACAAACACATATTCACACTTACACGTAATCAAGTGCACATACATTTATCCACACAAATATATAGTATGCACACACACACACACAGATGCATAGATGCATGTGCACACACTCTCAAACACATAGACATAAGCACACAGTCATAAACACATATGCACTTAAGCACATACACATGCACATACATATACATGCACACACACACACATACATACATACACATATGCACGTACACATGCACTCACAAATGCATACACATATGCACACACACACACATATGCCCAGATATGCACACACACATGCATGTACAGACACAGATAAATGCACACATGCATAGATTTAAACACATACACACTTGTGCATGCATACACACACAACAATTCATGCATATATACACAAGCATGCACAAACACACACATGTACACACACAATCACCAACAAATACTTGTGCACCCCAACACACACATGCACATACATGCACATATTCATGTACACCCACACCAATACAAACATCTCACATACATATGCACACACACTTACACAAACCTACACAAGCATACATTCACATACACACACATACATTGGCATGGATGCATGAAACAGACACATATGCATGTGCATAACTACACATACACGAGTGTACACACACACATACATGTATGCATGCATGCACACAAAAACACATAGAGCAATATCCACACAAATGTACAAGCATGAGCACATGCATGCACACAAAAACACATAAACTCATAGGCGCACATACAAACACTTAAAGCATACACACATGCAAAAGTTCTTACACACATAGGCACATGCATGGACATGCATATGCACACACATGCTAGTGGACCTCCCTACACACACACACAGTCAAAGGAAAAGTCACACATATGCATACTCACATATGCACACATGTACACACACACATCGCCACACACACACATGCATGCATGCACACAAATGTTCACGTATGAGCACACTTGCATGCACTCACAAACACACACAAACACAAACTCCTACACACCCACAAAACAATCCACCCACACACACATATTCATAGACACACATACACACTTGTACACATGCACAAATATACACATACACACAAATATGCATAAGTATATGCATGCACACACATACACATCCACCCATAAATGCATGCACACACACTTACATGCATGCACAAACACTTACATGCAAACACATAGACATACACACTGACTCATGACCACTCACACACAAAAATACACATAAACATGGACACATGCATTTGCATACACTAGCACAAACGTGCACACATATGCATGAAAGCACACACCCAACAATCATGCACACCCAAATGTACACATATACATACATTCACATAAAAATATGACACACACACATAAAAAAACATAGACACATACATGCACACACTCACAAACACATGCAAGCACACAAATTCATGCTTGCACATATGCATCCATGAATAAAAAGAACATAAAGACATGAACACACACACGTAAGCACATGCACTCTCACAAACATGTACATGTACTACACAAACATGCACATGCACATGCACAAACACACATGCAAAAAGTAGAGGCACACATACATGTGCACATGCACACCCATGCACACACATGCATGCACAAACACAGATAAAGACATATACACATATAAGTATGCACAAACATGAACATGATCGCACACTCACTTACACACAAACAAGTGCACAAGCACACACACATCGTACACGCCCACACTCATTCACATTTGGACATAACTATGTAGACATGAGTCCATGTGCATGTAGGTAAGCACACATGATAAAAAGGCATGCACAAAAGCACTCAAATACACAAGCACACTTGTACACACATGCACACAAACACATTCGAACACATGCACACACACACACACATGAGTACACATACACCTACTCTCATGCACATATATGTTAAAATATGCTCATACATATATGCACCCATAGCCTCATGCATGCATGCACCCACACACATCCACACATGAACACACACATACACACAACCACACACTCCCATGAAAACATAGACACATGCACACACACACACAACAAGACATGCACACATACACATATGAACATATACACACACATGCATACAGCCACACATGCACACACACACACACATACACAGCTTCCCCACCAAAACACACGCATAAGCACATATGCACAAACACATGCATACATGCATATACTCACAAACATATGCACACACACACACACATACACATAACCATGTAAATAAACAATACTAACAAACACACAAGGACAAACTCATACACGTGCACATGCACATTTGCACATACATACATGAATAGACATAGATGAGCATGCATGCACATATACACATACATACATATGCATGCACACACACCTATGAACAAACACAAACTTGAACACAAGCACACATGTGCAGACAAACACAAGCACACACATGCAGATAAATACAAGCACAAACACCCATGCACATGCACAACGAAAAACACACACACATATGTGTGCATAAACTTGTCCAAATAAACACACAAATATGCTCATAAACATACATGCACAACATGCCCACATACATACACACACACCTGCACATACACATGTGCTCAACCACAAACACACCTGCACATTGACATGCAAACAAACATGTACCTATAATGCACATATGTGCATGCACATACAAGCACGTACATGCACATATTCACATGGAAGCACATGCACACACATGCATTTACACATGCATGCTTATGCACTTGCACCCACTCACATGACTACAGAGAGGTACACACACACACTCAAACACATGCATGCACATCGACACATTTGTATGCAAAATCACACACACCCACACAACCTATCACATATGTGCACACATATACACAAACATACACACGTGCACTCATTAGCACACACGCACACATGCATAGATACACACATGCTTATAGACACACAAGCATACACACATACACACACACACATATATTTGCATGTGAATGCACACACACATACACACATACATTACACACACATGAATGCACAAACAAACGCACATAGACATGCCACACACACACAAAATGCACAAAGACACACGCACATACAGATGTATGCATACACACGTGCACACATCCGCATGTAGTGGAACAAGTGCACACATATGCATGCACACATATATGCACACACAACCACACATACGTGCATGCACAAACATGAACACAAACACACATAAATATGCATACATACATGCACAAACATGCAAAAACATGCACACACACTCATATACATGAAGAAACACAAACATACAAATGCACACACACATAGCACACATATAGATGCCCATGCGTGCATGCACACCCACACTCATCCATAAAGACATGAATGAATACACACACATTCACATGCCCGTACATGCACAAAAAGAATATGCACAAGCATACAAGCACATACACAAGCACTCACAAAAACACATAAACACACATACAAACACATGCACTCATAGTACGCAAACTCACACAAGTACATGCATACACACTCACATATAAAAACACATGCAAGAGCAAGGACACACATATAAATACATGCACACATGTAGACACATATGCTTACACATACACACACATGCATCAAAACAAGCACACACACCCTTGCACACTAGCACACACACACACATAAACATGTGCACATGCACACAAACACGCATACACAAGTAGACACACTCACAAACATATGCACATGCACACACAAAGGCACAAGCACTTACACACACATGAATGCCACATAGAATACCTACGCATATAAACTCACACATAAATAAAAATAGCCACACAAAAATACATATGTGCACTCGTATACAAACACATACATGAACAAACACATGCACATAAACACACTTGCAAACAAATCCACACACACACACATATATACATACACAAACACAACCACAATCATGCAGGTGCACACTTATACACGTATGGACACAATTATATACACACATGCACACACGCGTCCACACACATACACCAACACATAGACACGTATAGAAGAATACAGATGCACACACGCTAGCACGTGCACAAGCACACACACTAACAAGTGCGCATGCATAGACACATATTGACAAGTCAACATGCAAACGCATGCATATGCACACATACATACGACCACATACACTTGCACCACATGTGTGCACAATACACACAAACATGTGCAACTTGTGCACGCATACACACACATGTACACACATGAACACACATGTACACACATGGACACACATGCACAAGCACAGACATACACAAGCTCTCACTCACACGAGCACATAAAACACAAACATATGCACATGTGCATGCACACACAAGCACATGCAAACATATGATTGCACACATGCACATTAACACACTTGCACGTGCCACATAGATGCACACACACATACACACAGAAAACCAAATACATGCATCCACATATGCACTAACACATGCACAAATGCATACACACATACACCAACACAAATACCCAAACCCACACCCATGCATGCACTCACTAACAAAATGCATGAACACATGCATACACTCACATGCACATACATGGACACACACACACACACACATGAATAGACATTCACATGCTTACATGTACACACATGACTGTGTAGCACACAAAAGTATGAACACATAAACACATACATATGCAAAGATGCACACATACACACTCACATACACTCTTACATGTACCCATAGAGCCATATTCACACAAACACAAACATAGACACCCATACACATATGCACACACACAATCACATACATACACAAATGCACAAACACACACACACACCCACATAAACACACGAACCCACAGCCACACATGCACTCATGCATGAACACATCCACACATGTAGAAATTAATGTACATACATAAGTACACACACATGCATAAATACATGCAAGCACAAGTACCCACACACACACACAACCACACACATGCTCATATATACACACACATATGCACACCCACATACACACATAAGGACATGTACTTGTGTACACCGATAAACACACTCACACATAAAACACATGGACACACACACACATCTGGATAGACACGCACAGTACATGCAAATGAAAACACAAATATAGGCACACACACACACACTAAAAGGCACGTACATGCACACACATGCATGCACAAACACACACAAAGATATGCACGCACATGCACACAAATGCACACATGCATGTATAAGCCCACACATGCTCACACACATAAAAAGACACATGCATAGGCACATGAACACATGAACACATGCACACACACACACACATGCATGCACATGTGCGTACATATATACACACACACATGGTTGCACATGCACACAAACACTCACACACACAGATGTGCACACACCCACACACATGCATACACATAGATACATGCACATACAACACAAAAAACGTATGCTCATATCATGCCCATGCATGTACACACCACAAATATAAACATTCACATGCACATTTAGACACACAAAAATATACACACATGCACACATATATACACATGAGCATGCACACCTGCATGTACACACACACATCCAAGTGCATGTTTGTACAAATGTACATGTACACACACACAAACAAATCCACGCATACACACTCGTAGAAGCATGCTTGCAAGCATGCATGACAAGCATACTTGTGGGCATGCATGACAAGCACATATGTTCACTTACACATGCACACACACAACACACACACACATGCACATACACACACACACACACACTAACAAAGACATAAGGACAAATATGCATACACACATATGCAAACATATAAAAACACACCATCACAATTGCATGCATAGAAACATGCATGTGCTCACATATAGAAGAACACAATCACATGCCTATGCACACACACCCATGTGCTCGCATGCACATACCCCACATAACCCTAGATGCACACACAAACATGTTGATGTACACACATCCACATATGCACATACAGACATAAATACATTCACTTTCACTAAAGTGCATATGTGCACACAGAAAAATACTTGCACACATACACACACAAACATGCACAAGCACACACACACACACACAATTGTGCATGCACATAAGCACAAATGCAAACGCATGCTGATGTGCACATAAACTCACATGCACACATGAACACACACACATGCACACGTGAACACACATGCATGCACATACACACAAACTTATGCAAAGACATAAACATGTTAATGCACACAATTGCATTACACTAGCAAACACACATGCACCCATGCATGCTCATAGACATACACATACACACATGGGTACATACACACAAACACATGCAGTCACACATGCAAACACTCTTTTCACACACATGTGTATGTACACATAGACATTCACATGTAAAATCACATTCATGCATAAGCACATTCATGCACAAACATATGTACTATTCACACACACATGCCCTTATGCCGATACACACATGCATTTATTCACAGACACAAATATACACATATACACACCAACACACAAATACCCACACTCACATGCATGTTTGTGCATTCACTAGGACACAAAAACATGCATGGGCTTGCAAGGGCATACACAAAAATATGCACCAATACACATAAACCCACGCACACTCGTTTGCACACACATGCATGTACTCTATAAACACATGCACACACCCACACACAAACTCATGCATGCACACATACACAACCACACACACACAGACACCTACACACACAAACACACTCCCATATGCCAAGGCATGCACAAACATGCACACACACATACATGCACATGCACACGGACGAACACACACATAGAGGAACACACAGGTGTATGCACACAAAAACAAATTGTAATGCATGCATACAATGACAAAAGCACAAATACCAATAAATGCACACATGTACATACATGTGCACACACGTGTGCACACACACACACACATGTACAAAGCATATACAAATATGTGCTCTTACACACACATGCATACATAAGGACACACACACACAAATGCACTCACACACACATTTTGATATGCACATACTACAAGAAAAACAAGCACAAAAACACATATGAACACACAAACACACACACACACACACACTCACAACACACACTTACAAATACGTACACACACATGCATCAACAAACACACACCCCAAACCTACAAATGCACTCATGCAAGCACACACACACATGTTCATAGGGACACATGTATGCACCCATGCACACACACAAGCACATAAATATACATATGGATAAAAACATTCATGCACAATAATATGAATGCACAAACATACACATATACACACATATGCACGCACACAAATACACACATGCATGCACACATACATGCACACACAGATAAAACACATAGATACACATGCACACAAACAAACATCCACACTCATATACAAGAACATGCAAGCACTTGCACACACATGCACACTCATTTGCACAAATATGCACACACACATAGGCACAAATACACACACACATGCACACAATTATGATCACATGCATGTATAAGCACACATGCACACACACACTCGCATGCACACACGAACACATACATACATGCACACACACACATACATTCACACACATACACACATAAATGCTTGCATTCGCACATACACACATGTACATGCACATGCAAACACCAAACGTACTTGCACATGTGCACACACAACACACATACACACATGCAAATACCTATGTATGAGCATTAACAATTGCAAATATACACATGCACATGCACATACATGTAGGCACACACACATGCATATGAAAACGCAAACTTGCACACATGGACATAAGCACACACATCTACCCACACACACACACAAACATACTCCCACAAGCATGCTTACATAGGTGCATGACTTGAATATGCATACACATGCACACATGTGCACACACACATAAACATGCACATTCACACACATAGACACATGAACCCATGCAACCACAAGCACATGCATATGCAAACACACATACACATATAGATATTAATAAGCATATGCACACACATGCACATACATAGGTGCAAGCACATACACATGCACACACAGGATCACAAATATTCAAACACAAACTAAAGCATTTTCATACAGACATACACAAGAATGCACATGCATGCATACACACACATTCATTTGCATGCAAAAGCATGCACAAATACCATACACACGTACACAGTAAAGCACATATATATAGACACACAAACACATAACTAAGCACAGACATGTGTGCACATAAACAGTCACACAGATAAGCGCACACACATACATGCATGCACACACACAAATTCACATGAAAAGACAAACATACACACACATGCACATGTAAACATGCTTGCACATTTACACATCCATTAACTCATGAACACACACACATAGAAACACATGCATAAATACACACATACACACACACACACATGGACATATACACACAAGCTCAAACACACACACATGCATAAACAAATGCACATAAACACATATCGATGCAAACGCATGTACATGTATAAACAAACAAACGTGCAAACACACACACACATTTACATATACACTCATAAACTCATATGAATGCACATGCACACACACACATAGACTCATAGACTCACAAGCATATATAAATACATGCCCATACACACCGACACAACCAAGCATGCACACATATAGGCCGATACAAATACATAGAAACACTGACACACACATGCTTGTGCATTAACAAATACACACATACACACAAATACATGAACAAACATACATACATACACACACACACATTCACACACGTGTTATAGACATGCAAAAAGGCACACATGCACAAAGTTATGCATACACACATGTACAACACAAACACTATTAGACATGCACACACACTTACACATTTCGACACACACACATTCACATATATGTGCAAGCACACATGTGTAGGAACACACACAAAAACATGCACAAACTTAATCAAACATATTCACACACAAAAAAGCATACACACACATGCACTCACATGCATATGCACTTGCATACATGTCTATAAAAGCAAATACATGCAAAAACACATGCACATGCACACACACACATGCACATACACCCATGAATGCACACACACATGCCCAAACAAAAGCACACACATATATGCATGAATAAGTACATGCACACGCAAGACATGCACACATACACACACCTGAACCAACTTCAAAATAGAAACACACACACACACAACAATTCATGTAGAAACAAGCACATGCATGCACAAACTCACACACATCCATTTAAACAAGCACATGCTCACCCACACAAATACTTGTGCGCATAGGCCCATATACAAAGGCACCCAATAGCTTGCTCATACACGTACACACATGCATGAACAAGTACACACACAAAAACACTCAAACATGTAGAAGCATACACACACACACACATGCATAAGAAAAAGCTCACACTCATGCACAAATGTGCACACATAAATACACACACATTCATGCACCAACATACACACACACACACTTGCTAACAAACATGCAGACATTAACAAATAGCAACACAGGAATGTACACACATGAACACACATGCACACAAACACACATCATCATCTTATGCACATGTGTGCTTATTTACACACAGAGAGGTAGGCACGTAGAGATTTACAAACACGTACAAACTCACACACATCCACATAGACAAACACACAAATATCCATACACCCACACACACTTGTATGCACGTATGCAAGCACACACACATGCAATCACACACACACACACAAACTTATTCATACAAATGCACAAGAATGCATATACATACACACACACACACACACACCTATGCACACACACACATAAGTGTGCACACACAAACATGCCCACTCACACCCACCTATAATCACATGTATGCACACATGCTCACACACACACAGACCCATATATGCACACATAAACATATGTGCACACACATACATGCACGCACACACCCACACCCATACACACACACCCAGACACACACACACTCATGTACATGCACATACACTAACATACCCACAGATTCACATGCACACCCATACACATATGTACAGATACAAACACACACACACACACACAACCAAAAACATGCACACACATGCACAAGTGCATGCATGCATATGTACATGCACATGGACATGCTCATGCTCACACACTCACATGCATACAAATGCACATACATGCATTTAGACACACAAACTCACACATGCATATGCACACACCTCGACACTTAGACACATGGACTTACATACGAACCAACACACAATTGCACACAAGCATGCATGCACATACATGTTGTATAGGCATACAGATACACACACATGCATACATATATATGCTATATAGGCATGTGCTTACTTACATGTACATACCCAAACTCTCATATACCCACACAAACATACATGCAAGCACACACAATACACACATGTAAGTAAACATGCACACGTCCACACATGGACAAATACATGCACACACAGACACACACACACACACACACGTGAACATGCATGTATACATACTTGAACACAATCACACCCATCCATGCACATGCATGAATGCTTGCACACATACACACACATATCAACACACATAGGAACACATAAGCACATAAGTATACACACACCATACCCACATGCACTCGCACACATGCTCACAAACTCATTCACAAGAACACACAAACAAATATAGGTAGAGAAATATGCACATGCTCACGCACACACACACTCATGTTCACAATGCACACACAAGTACACACATGCACACAAGCAAATGCATGCATACACAAATGCTCATCAAATAAATACACATGTACATACAACCTCAAAATGCATAAGCACAAACATGCACATTCACATGCTCATGCAAACGCTCACAAACGTACACACCAAAACGCACATGCACATACATACACATAGATGCATGCACAGACACACAAACAAGCAAACATGCACACACACATACATACACGTACACACATGCATGCATGCACATATGCTAGCATGCATACGTGCACATACCCACATGCACACATACAGCACACACACAACTATAAAGACACACACACATGCAAACAAATGCACACAGGCATAAACACTCACACATGCACATACATAAGCATGATTGCACATAACTAACATGGACACGTGTTGTCATGCTAACACCTGCACCACCACACATGGGCACACATTGATACAGACGACCAAGCACACACACATACAACAACAAATAGAAAAACAAACACACATCCACAAACACAAACATATGCACACATACACATACACCTACAAAAACATTCATACCTTAACACAAAAATAGACACACACAAGCACACATGCACAAATAGACAAAGACATATACAAGCACATACGCAAACATCCACAGAAGCACACATGCACACACACACACATGCACTCATAAATAAACTCAAAAATAAACACGCATACACACACACACACGAGCCAATGGATACACATGCACACACTCACATCCATGCACACACACACACACACAAAAACATACATGCACACACAAGAACACACTTGCATGTACACGCACACACGTGCACAAACTTGCACATATATAAGCAAACACACCCACATAGACACAAATATACACACACACACATGATAAATACAAGCACACACACACACACACACATGCACACACACACAAACACACTTATAAGCACACAAACAAACAAGCACTTACATACCACATAGACACCCACATGCATAGGCACACACATGTACATGCACCTATACAAGTACACACAAACATACACATAAAAGCTTGCATACATACATACATATGCATACACATGCACACAAACGATCCTACATACATGCATACACACACTGACATACATGCACACACACACACATTCAACATGCATACTCAAGTGCACACAAATGCATATGCACAAGCATGCACATGTGCACATGCATGATCACACATATGCACACACACAGACACATAGTTCATGCACACAAACAAATACATACATGTGCACATGCTCATGTGCACACACAAGCATGACTATATAGATGCATAAATGCACATGCAAATGCATGCATACATGCATGCACACACCTACATAGGGATGGACATGCACACACACACACACAAGCACCAACACACAAACAATCATGCATATGCACACCGACACACATGTGACAATGTAGATAAATGCACACACAAATACATGCACACACTCACACACAAGGACACACACCGCACATGCACATGCACATGCAAACACATGTACTCATACACACAAATGAATGGACATGTCGACAACCTGCACACATACACATGCATCCATATGCACTTATACACTTATACACACATGCATATACAAGTACAAAAACATGCACAAACACACATGCACACACATATGTGCACACATGCATGCATTTGTACACACACTCACACATGCATGCACACCCACCAACTTATTTGCATGCACATACCCATGCACACACACACAAGCACACTAACAAATAAACACACACATACGCATGCACGAGCTTGCATACACACTTATGCATGCTTAAATGCATGTACATGCATACACATACACAAAGGTGCAAACACATTCACAAACAAAGGAACATAAGAAAACTAGCACATACATGAACACAAACACACATAATCATAAATGCACATATAATTATAAACACACACACACACACATTAAACCACATAGACACACACACACACACATACAAACTAACATGCACAATCATGGATGCCCTCATGCATTTACACACACATGCATGACGACAAACATGCATATATGCACTACACCCACACACAAACATAAAAATGCACACACTCACATGCACATGCACATAAAGATAACCATATAAGGTATACAAAAGCACACACATACAAATACACATGAACAAAGCATATGCTCACACATGCATGAATGCAAGCACAACGACACACACACACATGCAGATAGACACAAGCTTACACATGTACAAACACATACATGCATACACACATGCATGCACAAAAGCTTTCACACACACATACTTGCAACCATGTAGACACATGCACCTACACATGTACACATGTGCACATATGCACATATGCGTGCATGCAAATGCACCCATACACACACACAAGAGAACAAACACAAACACACCCACACACATAGACACATGCACACACATGCACATACAAGCACAAACACTTACACATGCACACCTACACACAATGGAATGCACATAGAAACACATGCACAATCATGAAAAAACACATACGGACACATGCACATGCTCGAACACCCATGCACACATTTCTATACATGCACACACATGCACACAAACTTGCATTCACACACACACACACCCACACACACAAATACATACATGTAAACAAACCAAAACTTGCACAAACTCCCAAATACACACACACAAGAACATAGACATACATATGTTGGTGCATGTACTCACAGACACACAATCACACCATATAGAGACACATAATCAAGCACACACACATACACATAAGTGAATCAAAAAATACACTCAGAAGCATGCACACAAACATACACACATACACATGCACATGTACAAGCACACTCATACGTGTACATATACATGCAAAACTCCAATACACTGGAACACTCAAGCACACACATAAACACATGCTCACACTCATGGCTACACATGTACACAAACAAGCTCACCCAAACAGGCACACACATATGCAAGCATGTACACATGCACACATACACACATGCAAACACGCACACATACAAGCATACACAAAATTGTGCACTCACAAACGTACATACACATACGTGCATACCAATGACTATACAAATAGTCACACATACATAGGCACATGCAACCACATAGGTACATAATCTTACAAGCACCTAAACAAGTAGACACATAGACATGCTAGCCTAAACACATCGAAGCACACACATACACACACAAATGCACAAACATACACACACACATGATCACTCAAGCACACACATGCACACATAAGTATTCATATAGCCACACACACATGCACACTTACACACACGTGCACATACATACACACATGCACACATGCACACGCACATACATAAGCATATATAAGAACATATGCACACAAACACACGTATACATAAGAACACACCCACACACATAAATGCTCACACATGCACATGCACACATATGCACACATACAACAAATGCACCTAAAAATGGACAAGCCTTCACACATGTATGCACACCCACATGCATACACATGTGCATTCATTCACACATGTACACCCACATGTACACATACACACAGATGCATGCACACATACACACACACACACAGATGCATGCACATGAAAACATAAACGCAAGCATGAATGCATAAACACTTAAGCATACACATAACTAGAAGCACATGTACATGTACGCACACATGCACACATACAAAAAATAAAAGCATACATATGCATACAAACAAGTGTGCAGAGGTACACACAAATGTACACACAAACACATGCACACATAGGTGCACATGCACACACTTGCATAAAGATGCATGCGCATGTACACACACATACACAAAGACACACATGTGCATGCACTCACAAAACATAGACATGTGTACTTGAAAATACATGTGTAAGCACACACACACATGTTTGAAAGCATGCACACACACCCATGCACATGAATGCACATAGATGAACAAACACATGCAAGCCATCACAAACACACACACTCAAGTACACATGCACACACACTAATGTGTAGATGTACAAGTATACACATATATACACAGGCATGCACAACAACACACACCCACACCCACTCACACGCACCAGACACACACGCTCATGCACAGACACATACACTGACATGAATAGAAATGCACACACACACACGCACACCCGTACACATATTTACACGTATAAACACACACACACAACCAAAAACATGCACACATGCACAAGTACATGCATGCACACATATCCACATGCACATGCATAGGCATGTACATGTACAAGAACATGCATGCATTCAAACACACACACATACACATGCATATACACACACACTTACAATCAGACACATGCATCTACATACGAACCCATGCACAATTGTACACAAGCATGCATGAACATGTGCACACTCAAACACGTATGCCCACACCTAGACTCTCACATACCCTCTCACACAAGCACACATAGTACACACACACAAGAAAACATGCACATGTCCTCACACACACACACAAATACATGCACACACATGCATGAAAATGCATGCATACATAGTTACACACAATTAAACCCACTCATGCACATGCTTTTGTATGCATAAATAAGCATGTATGCATGTATGCACACTTGCACAAATACTTGCCCACACAAATGCATCCACACACACAGGAACACATAAACACATAAGTATACACACACCCACACACACAATCATGCTCACAAACACATTCATAAGAACACACAAACAAACATATCTAGACACATGCACATGCTTAGACATGCACACTCATGCTAACAATGTTTACACAAGTACACACATATGCACAAGCAAATTCATACACACACAAATGGACATTCACATGGATACACTTGTACATACAACCTCAAAATGCAGTAACATACACACACACATGCAAATGCTCACAAACATACTCACAAAAATGCACATGCACATACATACACATAAATGCAATGCACAGACACACACACAAGCAAACATTCTCACACACAGAAACACAAATGCACACACATGTACATACACATATGCATGCATGTGCATATGCCTACTTGCAAGCATGCACCCATGCACATGCACACACACAAGCACATACAACCATAAACACACACGCAAACATGTAAACAAATTCTTAAACACACATAACACACACATATGCACATATAAAAATACATTTGCACACACCTACTAACATGTACACATGCAACCATGATGACACATACACCCCCATACATACACACAAGCACGCAGAAAGATACACATGCCTAGACGCACACGCATACACCAACAAATAGAAATACAAATATGCGAACACACATGCATACACATGTATATACTCACACATGCACACACACATGCACATGTATGCACACAAACATATACACATACTCACACAGCACACTTATGCATTGACACATATGCACACAGACGTGCACACAAGAACACAAACAAATACAAAAGCATACACACATGCGCACCACACCCAATCACACAAACACACCCACACATACACACCTACACACTCAAACATGCATACCCAAACACAAAAATAGGCACATGCATGCACACATGCACAAATACACAAAGAAAAATACAAGCATGTAGACAAACATCCGCAAAAGCACAAATGCATACACATACACATGCATACATAAATAGACTTACAAATAGACACACACACACACACAAGAGCCAATGGATACACATGCTCATACATGCCCACACTCACATCTACACACACACCCAAACATACATGCACACACTTGCATGCACACACTTGCACATATACAAGCAAACACACCCACATAGACCCAAATGCACACACACACATACACACACATGAATAAATACCAGCACACACGCGTATGTACACATAAATATCCACATAAGCACACACAAAAAAATACACTTATAAGCACACAAATAAGCATGCATGTACATACACATATACACACCGACATGCATTGACAAACATATGCACATGCATCTACACAAGTTCACACAAATACACACACAAACTCCCATACATACATACACATATATTTGCACACACATGATCCTACATATATGTATTCACCAACTGACATGCATACACACACACACACACACATTCAACCACTTACACAAGCACACAAAAATACATATGCACATGCATGCACACGTGCACATGCATGATAACACACATGTACATGCACAGACACACATAGTTTGTGCAGATACACAAATACACTCATGCGCAAATGCCCATGTGCACACACAAGCATGAATGTACAAATGCTCAAAAGCATATCCAAATGCATACACACCTGCATGCACACACCCACATAGGCATGGACATGCATACACACATACCACACCAACACAAAGAATCATACACATACACACATGTGCAAATGCAGACACATGCACACACACATGCGCACTTGAACACACACATGGATACACGCATCGACACACATACACATGTACATGCACACCCACATGCACGTATGCATGAGAACACATGTACTCATGCACACATGTGAATAGACATGTGGATAACTCGCACACACACACACATACATGCATCACATGCACACCTACATGCATGTAAACACACTTGTACATGTACACAAACGTGTGCACATGCACACAAACACACTTATGCACTAACTCTCACACGTATACATGCACGCATACCCATATATGCACATGCACACACATAAACATGATCATGCACACACATAAACATGATCATGCACTTACACAAACAAGCATACATGCACTTGCAAACACAACCACACATGAGAAAAAAGACCAACATACACAAACACACACACCCATGTAGACACATATGAAGGCACACGCACATGCATGTGCATTCACACAAATAACCACACATGTACACATGGAAAAACCAAACACACACAAAACCACTCATGCACACACATACATGCATATAAAAATATCACAAATGCACATGCACACACACATGAATGATCACACATGTGCATATACCTAAATGCACAAACACTCGTACAAAAAAACACATGTCCATAAGTACATGCACACATACATTAGCACACACATGTGTGCATAAACCTTTGCACACACATGCACTAAAAGCCACAGATGCATGCATGCACACATGCATCCACACATGTGCAAAAAAATGCACGTGCACACACACATACACATGCACACTCCCATATATATATATAAATGCGCATGCATGCCAATATGTGTGTTCCTATGCATGCAGACATGCATGTAAGCACACATGCACAACACACACCCCAAAAAATACAACCCTACACACTCTCAAACATAAGCACATGCACATACACATTCGAGATCATATACACACACACATGCACATGCATGTAGATAGATGTACACACATGCACTTGTATAGCCACAAATACATATGTATAAATGCACATAAACTCATCCACCTACTAGCATAAACATGCATGCACACTCACATGCACACATGGAAATGCATATAAGAATACATACACACACACACACATACCTATGTAGAGTACACACATGTGTGCACACATGTGAACTAGTATATGCACATATGCACACACACACACACATGCACATATACTAACATATGCATAAGTGCACAAATGCATATGCACACAAACACAAATACCAACACAATCACATGCACATGAACATGTGCACGTAAGCACATGCTTACACCAACACATAAACCACATGCACATGAACATGTGCACACAAGTACACATGCATATACCCACATACACAGAAGCACACTTAGACACCACCCACACATATAATCGTACATATGCACTTACACACACTCACATAAGCAAACATGCACGCACGCATGCAAAACACACACAAAATCATGCACATAACAAAAACATGCACACGCACGCACATAGACATACACACACACATATGTGCACCATAAACAAATAAGCACACGCACACACATGCACCCGCACTCGCACACACATGTGCATGCATACATACACATTTACAAACACATAGAGGCCAATAGGCAGGTGCACAAAGATGTGCACAAACACAATCAAGTGTACACTTGAATACACACATTTAAACAAACATAAAACATGCAAACAAACATTAGCACACCGATGCATAGACAATCGTGTGCACACATACTCACATGCATAAGTATGCATAACACATGCACATGCACATACACATACTATTACATACAAAATGCACTCATATGCACACACATACACAAAATCACACATAGGGACATGCATGCAAATTCAAACATGCATATAAACACAAATGAACACAAACATGCATCCAAACACACTGATTCCAAAATACATACACAAAAAATGCATGCATGCACTCACAATAAGCACACACAAAAGTACACACATTTACACCTCTATGCACACATACGTTCACACACATACACCTATACACACTCATGCACACGCACACACATGGACATGCATAAATACGCACCAATGCATGCAAGCATGCACTAGCACCGATAAGCACACATACACATGCATGCATAAACATTGAAACATAAATGCATGCACACACACAAACACACATGCGTGCATGACTCCATGTACTTGTAGGTACACACACATGAAGCACATAACAAAGACTTGCACACACTCACACATACAAACATGCACATAATGAATGCACTTAGACACACACATATATACATATCCATGCAAGCACATATACATCCACACACACACAAATCCTCATAGAACCCTACATGTACAGACAAACATGTAGACACACATGCACATAGAGATATGAACACATAGACTTACACATGTGCATAAACAAACACACATACATGTTCACACACACATGCATATGCACAAACACATGCACATGCACATACACCCATGCATGCACACACATGTACACAAGCTCACACATGCACACACTTGCACAAAAACATGCATTGAACCCCTATGCAAACATGTACATGGATGTAAAGAAGCAAACACACAAACATGCTCAGACACATACACACACAGACACAAAAGCACATACATGATCACGCATGCACACATGTACACACATATAGACACACATGCACATGCACGTAAAGACACACACATGCATGCACACATGCATACAAACATGCACATATTCACAACACACATATTCATGCACACATACACATGCCTACATGTACACACAGACACATGCACACATGTACCCACAAACACACATGTGTGTGCATATACGCACATGCACATATAATCACAAGTACACAACTCACACTCATACTCGCACCCTTGAACACGCCCAAACACACATGTGCACGTGTGCATTTATACACAAAAGCCTAAAAACATGCATAAACTCCTACACACTCAGATGTACACACACCCCAACACATAACTACACACACAGAGATATATGCATATTGGTTCACACATAATAGACCCATAAAGACATTGATGCAAGCATGACACGTGCACACAGAAAAGCACTCATTAACATCAATAACTATGCATACAGATACACAAACAAACACACGCAAACATGCACTGACACACACACATAGGAACACACATTCACATGCATATTTACTCTCACAGACACAAACAACCTCACATCTATGCATATAAACACAACTAAGTTGCACACGAGCTTACACACGTAGGCATATGCACTTGCACACACAGATGTCCATGCATGCACATACACACATACACACACACGAACACTTAAATGCACACACACATACACACATATACACACATGCACATGTTAACACACATCCATACACACATGAATGCATGTACACATGCATATGAACGCATGTGGACAAGCACACATGCACGCATTAATACATGCAAACAAGCACACACACACACACATACAACACACCCACTAACACCCACACATATAGATACACATACACATACACACACACAAAGACACACACACATGCACATGCATATACATATAAGCATGCTCACCAACAAAAAATGCACACAAACATGCACAAGCACATGCAGACACACACATACACCTACACAGCCAAACACATGCATGTGCACACGCAAACAAATGTGCTTGCACATAAAAATGCAAACATGCATAGATGCATATGTGGAGACACATGTAAACACACACACATGACCAAGCACATGCCTACATACCAACACGTACACAAACAAACGCACATATTCATACACACATAATGATGCATGTACACATGCAGACGCATGCACACATGCATGTAAACACACACATGCACACAACCACACACATACATGGCAACACAAACATGCACATTCACACACATTCTTACACATGCTTATATAGGTACATTCTTACACATGCACATACACATAAACACAAACACGTATATGCATAGACACTTATGCACACATGGAAAGAACTTACAAACATGCACACATGTGAGATGCACACAAACATAGACACATGAACACCCTCATGCACAAAAACATACACATACATGCAAACATGCATGCACTCAA
Source organism: Vanilla planifolia (assembly GCA_023846275.1). Taxonomy (NCBI): domain Eukaryota; kingdom Viridiplantae; phylum Streptophyta; class Magnoliopsida; order Asparagales; family Orchidaceae; genus Vanilla; species Vanilla planifolia. The sequence goes on from JAIUJO010000105.1 coordinate 1,685,878, forward strand.
ACAAGCATACATGTGTTCACATAAGCACACAAGCATGGACCTACAAACTTGCACACATGTGCAACCACAAAAAACAATCATGAATAAACACATGCACACACACACACATACATGCACACACATGCAATGCACTTGCACAAACAAGCACATACTTTTGTAGACATATCAAAGTACACACACATGCAAATATTGACAAACACACAGATGTGCACACACATGCACAAGCATGCACATAGGTGAGCACAAGCACACTCATGCACATAAACACATACATGTGCACAAATATACACACATGCACACACACACAAACACGTGCACAAACTTGTACAGATGCTAAAGTATGCACATACACTTGCACACACACACACACATACTCACACATACACATAAGCACACACACACATACACACTCATACGCACATGAACATATACACAAACGTACATATACAATCAATGAAAGACATGCACATGCATATAAACAGGCAAAAGAACACTTGCACACACACATAATAATGCAAACAAATACACAAACACATGCGCATGCACCCACAACCACACACACACATGCTTAAATGCATACACACATTCACACATATGCACACACATGCACACACACTCGTAGATGTATGCACACACACATACAAATGCACATGCAAATGTACACTTATATGCACGCATACCTATACACACTCACACTCACACATACACACAACCACACGTGTACACACAAATGCACACATCCACACACACACATAGACATGTGTACATAACTGTGCACCCAAGCACACACACACATAAGGACAAACACTTGCATGTATACAAACACAAAAATACACAATCACTAGCATGAACATTAACACACTCGCACACACACATGTATATGCACAAATGCTTGCATAGCATCACACACATATATAGACACTCACACACATACACTTAGATGCATATGAACACAACACACGTACATGCACATACATGAACACATATCGACATCGACACATGGACACACAAAGATAGATAAATGCAAACACACATTTGCACATGCATGAAGAAAGCACTCACATGTACAGGTGCACATAAGCCCACTGTTATGTGCCTATGCACATGTGCACAAACAAAGACCCATCTATTAGCATTCTTAGACACATTCATAGAAACACATACAAATATGCTCACACACATACACACACAAACACAAATATGCAAACACGGACATGCATACCCATGCACACACAACTACAAATGCACACACATAAAGGCACTTAAAGACACATGCATACACATGCTTACACATACATGCATTCAAATAAGCACATAAACATATATATTTGTATATACACTCATACATACACATATGTATACAGATGCACACAAATGGTTGCACAAAAACACATTGAAATGCATACACACCCAGAGGAATAATCAAATTCAAACACACGTGCATACACATATGACACACACACGTGCACCCATGCACACACTTATGCATGCACATGCATACACAAACACATAACTATGCACAAATATGCACACATGCATGCATGCACATGCATATATATACACACACACACACAGACACACCCCTACACACATGCATATGAACACACTCACATGCAGATGCACAAAGCACACACATGTATGCACACCTAAAGACAATATCACTTACACACACACACATTCACCCACATACCTACCTACACACACACACACCCCATTAGACACACATGAATAGACACACAAACACAAGCAGAAACAAACACCCACACATGTGATCATTAGCACACACATGAAAGCAAACATACAAACACACATATGCACTCATGTACCCAAGCACACACATACACATTCACACAAACACCCACAAACATGAACATAAACACACACACACACACACACACACACACACTTGTGTATGCATGAACACACACATACACTTGTATATATACACACATAGACATGCCAACACACATTATCATATGAACAAACACACATAGAAGCACACACCTATACTCACATGCACACAAACGCACACATGACCATGAAACAATGCACAACATACACGCACATGCATAGAAGCACACACGCACAAAAATGCATGTACACATGTATGCATCCATGCACCCACCCACACACGCAAGCATAAACACTCACACATGGACAAACACACACACAGACACACACAATGCACACAAATGCATGTGCATGTAAAACTCACACATGCATGCATGCACATGCTTAGACTAGCACAGTCATATGTGCACATATGCACATACACATACTTGCGTACAATCACACACATATATAGAAACAAAAATAAGCATACAAACTTGTACAAGTGTCTACAAACACATATACATATGGACACATAACACAATCACACACACTCACGCACATGCTCATACACATACATGCAAACATGCATAGAAACACATGTAATCATATGTACATGCGCATGCACGTACTCACACACAGACACATGCATGCATGTACCCACACATGTACAAGCACGCACACACACACACACATACACATAGGAAGACGTATGTACACGCATACAGTCATGCATGCATGCACACTCACATCAACACAAATGTACATGCAAACATGAAAATCACACACATGCATATACGCATATGCAATCTAACACTCACATGCACATGCCTACGTCTACACATGCATGCACACATACACACACACAAACACACCCATGCACACACATGCACATAAGCACAAGCACATGTAGACACAAACACATGCACTCACACAAAAATACACATGCACTCATACAAATAGACATAACTAAACACAAAGAAACACACACATTTACACACACATGCATACATACATGTGCACATACATGCAAGTGCATGCACACACAATTGGACACTTTGACACACAAGCACACTTCCATATGCTCTCACACGCAAATACACACACATACAGGAAAACATGCATGCACACAAGCATGCACATGCACATGCACCTAGACACACACCCATATACACACAAACAAAAGAACACACACATATGCATAAGTACACATAGACACATAAACATGCTCACACATAAGAATGGACACATGTGCATGCACCTGAACACACACAAACTCATAAACAATTGCACACAAATGTACACAAATACACATGCACACATACATACACATTGACACATACCAGCACACACATGCATAACACACACACTCACACATGCACACACGCACACACTTGCAAACACATGCACACACACACACAGTCGCACACACAACCATACACAACCACACACACACACACACTTATAAACACAATGCATACACAAAAGCATACACACATGCACTCATGCACAAAACCATACACACATATGCATACTCCCAAACAAGTTCACATGCAAAGGAACACACACATATGTACATAGAACACTCATGCATTTGTCTATGCACACACATAGATACACACACAAATACACAAACATACATATAAACATAGTCATGAACACACATAAACAAACACATAAGTGTGCACACGCACAGACATACAAGCATGCACACATGCACGAGCATATACATGGTCACACATTCACACATGTGTAAAGACACACAAAAGACTTCCACACACACCTATGCACACATGCACACAGCCACATGAATACACACGAACACACTCACATACGTAATACATACACACATATGCATAAACATGACCATATGCACACATGCAAATGCACATACACACAAGTGCACACATGCACACACATGAGTGCAAACACAAACACATAGTTGTAGGCATATACACACATGCACTCACACACGCACATAGATACGAATGCATACATTCTAATAGACACACATATACACACAAACACTTACACATGTATGCACACATTCGTCAACACACACACAGGCACAGACATGAATATGCACACATTTGCACACCAACACATATGCATGCACACACATAATTACACACACAAAAGTACATGCACACACACAGACCCACAAAGGTTCACACAAACCCACATATTTTGCACACACGTGCAAAGGCTCACACATAAGCACAAATGCACAAACACACACAAACACACACAAACACACATGAATACACATGTACTCAGACACACACACATGTGGAGGCACAAACACACATATATACACATGCACATACACACAAAGTTGTACAAACTTACACACAAATACACTTGCACATATACAAACATGCACATGCACAACACACACACATGTAAACACAAGCACACATGTTTACACACATGCACAAGCATAACCATGCATGCACAAACATTCATAGAGATGCACATATGCATGCACATAGATATAAAAATATGCATGTACATGCACAAATGCACAAACACATGCACACAAATGCACACACACACATGTACATATGCATAGAAATGCACACACACACATAAACCTGTAAACACATACATGCAAGTTCACAATATGCAAAAACATACACTAACACATGTACTTGCATATATACATAGACCTACACTAAGACACATATGCATGCATACACACCTACACACACATTGTGCACATAAACACACACACAATTTGCACACACACACACCCCCATGCATACACAAACATAACCACATATGTAAGCACAAAAATGAAAACAAACACATATACACACATGCACACGCACATTCACACATGCTTGTATGCATACACATACACATGCACACACACAAACATACCAAAGTACATTTGAACACACACACACATGCACTCATGTGTGCCCAAATTCTTATTGCACACAAACACACACATGTGCATGCAAACAAGTGCACAAATAGATGCTCATACACCCACACACAAATGCACACATGTTTGTAAGAACATGCACATGCATGCATATGCACATGCATGTGCACTAGTACACACACATGGACACATGCACACATGAACACCTTCTTTCAAACACATGCACACATACACATGCAAACTCGCACGCAACCAAAGACATGTATAATTGCATGAATGTACAAGCACATGTGTACACACACATGCACCCAAACAACTGCATATACCTACATGCATACACACACACACACACAAACATCTACACATAGATGAATACACACAAACACACATGTGCATGTGCACACACAAATGCCCACACACACATGCATGCACATTCACAATGTAAACCCATGTAGATTCACCTAAACACACTCTCTCTCACACAAACTTGGACAAACACACAAATCCATGCATACAGACACACACTTACATGCTCATGCACACATGAACATGTACGTAGACACACACACATAGACATGCACTCACATAGCCACATACATGGCACATACACACACATGCATGCCCACACACATAGATGAACACACACAAGCACACACTTGAAAGTGCATACACAAACATGCATGCAGACATGAGCATGCATGTGCACACATGCACATGCACACCTACACCCACACACACACACATGCATACACACAAACACATGAACACATAGGCAAACACAACATGCACATGCACATATAAACACCCACATGCACACATGCATACACATAAATACAAACATGCATAAACACACACACATACTAACACACACACATGCAAATGCACACAAACATACAATCACTATGCACATGCAAACCTACCCACACACATAGCATACATGCATGCACACACTCACAAAAACTCACACATGAACACATGTACACATAGGTTCATGGACATGGACATATTTACAAATATACATGCATACACACACACATTGATAGAAAGCCCATGAACTTGCATAGGAATAGGTATACAAACACATATAGACAAAGGCTTAGTGACCTTCACACACATGTACAAATCGAGAAGCACAAGGATATGCATATGCATGCACATGCATGCACACATACATGCACACATTGGCACACACACACATAGACATTCACAAGTTTGCACAAATATACATGCACTAATACACATATGCACATGCACATGACATGTATGTGCATGACACATGCACGTGATGCACATTCATAGAAATAAACACATGCACATACACATGGATGCACATGTACATGAACACATAGATAAACAAACAAACATGCATACGTGCATGCATACAAAACATAAAAACACATGCATGCATGCACATACACACATATATGCACACACGCATGACACACAAGCACATGCACAAATACATGTACATACACACATGCACATGCACATATAGACACATACATATATACATAAATATGCACACATGTACATTTGTATACACACTTATACACACTCACACACACATACAAGCACACACTCAAAATGAAACACACGTGTACACATACAGACATTCACACACATGCACAAACTCACAGACACACATACACACAAGCATGCATTAACACACATTCACACATATGCACATTCACAAAAACACACACAAACATGCACAAGTACATCAACACATGCACACACATAAGCACATACACTTACACACAAGCATGCACACTCATGCACACAAACAAGCACATAGACATAAACACACAAGCACACGCCACACACAAGCACAAATAAGAACACATGCATACATACATACACGTGCACATGAACTCATGTATATAAACACACATGCACACCCTCACATGCATATATAAGAACACACACAAGCACAAATGCATGCACACACATTCACACTCATACAAACTCAAATACACATATGCATGAACACGCATACATGCACACACTCATACATGCATAGACATGAAGACACATATGCTCACACACAAACATTTACACATACCCTCCACACACAAACATGCATATACACACTAACTCACATGCATGCACACACACACACACACACTTACATGCTCACATGTGCATAGGAACACATGCATGAGGAGCACACACATGCACATACATGCACCCATACGTACACACATGCATGCACAAATGCACGCATAGACACATACGGGAATCCATACACATACACATAATCACACAAGAAAAAAATCACAAGCATACACATTTGGGCATGCACACACACACCCTAAAAACATGCACACACACACACACGCATAAGAACAAAATACACATAAACATGCACGCAAAAACATGCTCTTGCATGTAGGCACTCATATATGCATAAAGCATGAACATTCATGCACACAGACACACACACACACATACTCACATATACACACATACGTGCATAGACACACATTATGCAAAAATACAAGCACAAACACACACAAAAACATATACGCATACACATGCACAAGCACGCACATGCATACAAATGCAAATGGACACACGGACAAGCACACACACAAATACGTACACAAATTAGCACGCACACAACTACACACACATGCACAATCACACACAAAACACACATGCACTCGCATGCACATACACACACCCAAAGACTCAAATGCACAGACATTTACACACACACACAAGCAAATGCATACAGATGCACACACAAACAAGTTCAAATACACATGCACGTGAACACTCACATGCATACATGCAATCATATACATATATACAAACAAACATGCCCACCCATGCACACATTTATGCACACACACATGCACACAAAAACTTATGCACACACACATTCCCAAACCCTTACATGCACACAAGCACAAGCACACGCATGCATACATATCTACTGTAACAGCTCTAGTTTTCTTTATTTTATTTATTTTATTTGCTTAAAAGAAAGAGCTTTTTGAGACAAATCCAACGATGTTTAAGTTGTAATTTTTGGAGCTCTAATGAATAAATTATGAATTTTTAAAAATTTGGGATAAATTTGTAACGTGGAGGATAGATTTGTAATTTTTAAATGTCCGCTTAGTTCAAATTCGATTTGGCGGAGGATATATTTGCAAATACTAAATTTAGAAGTGGTTTTCTACAAAAATGCCGTTCACAAACCATCGGTTAAGTCGGTTCCGACCGCGGCTATAAAAGCCGACCCATGCACGTGTGAAAAGCACTCCTGCGAACATGGCAGCAAGGCATGACAACGAGGCACGGCAGCACGAAATTTTCTTGATTTCTGGCATGCGATGCGACGACCGAGAAAGGTGAGAATTTTGTTTCCTTTGTCGTCGGGTTGTATAAGTTTTTTCGGTGAGTAGCGGTCAGTTGGCTGGTGAGAGACGCAAGAGATTTTGCGTTCGCCAGCAAAATATTTCGGTTTTGTCGGACGTACAGAAGAGAGAGGGAGAAAGAGTGAAAAACCGGTCCATGCCTTGGGACAAGCTTACGCTGCTGAACCGGGCTGCTGAGCGCCGGCGGTCCAGCGTACTTTGTGCGCGGGGTCCAGCGCGCCAAGAGCGCGTGGTCCAATGCGTCGAGCGAGCGCGGTCCAGCGTCTGGCGAGGGCCGTTCAGCGAACGCATAAGCTGATTTTGGGATTTATTTTTGGGGTTTGTTTGGGAAAGCTTTTCAGAAAGCACTTTCGGTTAATGAAAATATTTTAATTTGTGACCATGGCCTTGTAGGATATCAAAAAAACAAATCAGAAGTGAGCAAGACAATTGGCACAGTAAATCCAGGTAGATAAATTCCTAACCCTGTGATGTAGCACAATATTATGGGCTTTTACATGCCTTTCTTACTGTTATAGAATTGTGATTGTTGCATATGTTTATGGCATAAAAAGAAGGAAATACTATGGTATGGATTACTTATGCATTTGTATGAAAATTGAAAGGAAGAAATAATATGGTATAATAATGAAATAAAAAGGAAGAAACAATATGGAAAGAAAGGTCTTTTCATATGGCATAATTGTTTGGAATTATGATTAGAAATGATATTAAAAAATGGATTCCCAGAGAAGATTATCCTCACCATTAGGCTCAGACTGTGGGATCATAGGGTATCGATCTTTGGATCAGATATCTGTCTAGTGTTATGTGTTATGTCTCCATGATGATTTACGCCAGGCTCAGTGTGTTGGATCGTAGGGTATGGTGTCATACCTGCCTAGTGGCATTAGGCTCAGCGTGTTGGATAGTAGGGTATCGATCTTCTGATTAGATATCTGCCTAGTGTTATGTGCTTGGTTGGATGTCGGCTGGACATCATGATGATGATTAGATCCAGAGGATAATGCATCAAAGGGAATTGGTCCTGGTAATAACACACTATATAAGAAACTGGCATTTCTTTATGGTTTTCATTTGGCATTACCTTATATATATGACATCTGGTATAGTTTTATCTTTATACATATGATTGATCTTCACTGCTCAAGGTATTTTGATATCTCTTTTTCATAATTGGCTAGATATTGTGATTTATCTATTAAGATGTGTAAAATCTCATTTAGTGCTTACATCATAGGTCATAAAACCACTGCACCGAGAGATAGGAATGGTGCTACTACAGAAGAGCCATTTTCAAGAGATGTATGAGAGAGGGAAAGTTTTGGTGGGATTAAATGTTTAAAAACATGCCTTTATATATATACTTTGGATTTTGGAGTTGGTGTTTGTCTTCACGTCGGGTCCCCACCTTGGGTTTTGTTTATTGTCCTCATTTTGACGATAATTTTTTTATTTAAAGGTACTAGTTTAGGTGGGGGCTTGACATCTGTACACACACACACACATACATGAACACACACAAACACACGTGTGCATGCACTTACACCCACACCCACACAAGCATATGCTTAAAAAAACTACACACACATTCTTAAAGATACACATAGATACAAAAACATAGGCTTACACACGTGCATACAAAGATGCATACACACATGATCATGTTTGCACACACATGCATACACACAATAGTGCACATGCATACAAATACACAAATGTACACACACAAACAGACAAATGTGCACCACATATGTGCACACACAAACATGCATAGATGCACTTGTAAACAAAAACATGCACACCCATATACTTATTCACAAATACACATGCACGTGCATACACACACACATGCACATAGACATACTTAAGCACACACACACACATAAGTAATTACACATACTCCCATATATGCACTAACATGCACACATGCATGCACACACACTTGCACACACAAGGAAAAAATTAGAGCATTCATGTGCATGAACTCATGCACATATATACAAATGCATGCATAAACACAAGGATAACTTACACACATGCAGACATAAACACATGCATACCCACAAGTATGTACAAATGCTCACACATGCATGCACACATCGTCACATACACACACAGACCACATGTGCATATACTTGCACACAAAAAGGCAAACACACATATGCTCATGCACACACACACATGAAAACATGTACGTACACACACACACAGTATATCAAGCAAACATGCACAAACATGCATGCACATATACAAACATGCTCACACTCACATGCACATACACATATGCTTGCACACATCCATACTCCAACATAAATACACACTAATAAACACACATTCACATAAGTATGCATGCACCAATGCACACACATGAATAAGCATAGAAACACATGCACATACACATTCAAGCAAACACTTGAAGATGCACATATGAACACACTAAGACACACACACACAACACACTCATGTGCACACACATATTCACATAGGCTTATGCAAACACAAGAACAACAATTTGGACATCCACATACACACATGTACACATAAACATGCATGCATAAATGCACACAAGTGCATGTTTACACATAGACACATAAGTACACGCAAATGCATATGGACATGCACAGAAACACACACACACATAAACATATATAAATTATGCACACAAACATGCACACACATGTATACACGCTTGCATAAACACATGAACACGTGTGTGCATCAGCACGAACAAATTTCTCTGCATGCACACACACACAAACGGACACGTCATAACACACACATGCATGCAGGAATCCACACACACACAAGACACATGTGCGTGCATGCATACACAAAAAGTGCAATCACGCACAAACACACACCCACACATGTGTGCACCTATACACACAAATTTGTTTGTATATACACACATAGGAAGCCACACATCATAACACACATACAGACATGCATGCATTTATGCACACACACACACACACATGTGCATATACGCACACACACATCAACACTCACATGCAAACACATATGCATAGACACCCAAACATAGACCCCCCACCCCTACACACGCACGTAGACAAACACACATTCATAAACACACACTTAAACATCTACACGCACACAACCATACACAAACTCACGCACATATACATAAGCACACACCTATACACACATGCACATACAAACATGCACATGAACACATGCATATGCACACAAATGAACATGTGAGGACTTGCACAAGCACACCTATACACATGTACACAAATACAAACACACATGCACACAATCATGCACACACATGTAAGCACATGCACACATGTAGGAACATGTACAGACACACACACATGGATGCACAATACATACAACTACATGAAAATAGATGCATAAACACACATACATGAACACAAGTACATGCTTGGATATGCACACATGCACACACACACACACACTCACTCACTCATGGATGCACAAATACACACACATGCATGCAAGTAAGCACATACACACTTACACACATATATGCACACATGCACACACATGCATACTAAAATACACACACACATGCATCCACACAAATGCACACACATGCACACCCTCATGCACAAACACACATGCCCTGCATATGTACACACGTACATACCCATAGGCACTGATGCTCTTGCAAGCACATACACACACATGCACATAAACACAAATACAAACAAAACCATGCAGCTCAATCACACCCACACAAACAAACACATGCATGCACAAAAATGCATGCACACATGCACACACTTGTACAATCACATGTCCATAAGCACATACAAATAGGCATACACACAGAAAAGCACACATGTGCATATATATATACACATATGCACACACAAACTCACACAAACACACATACACACACACACATATATAAACTCTCGCACACAGATACACATGCACACACACACACACACACCCACGTGCATGTATGCTTGTCAATGCCCACCACACAATCACAAACATGTATGGACACATAGATGTATACACCCATGTAAATCCATATAGACACATGCATAAGCACATACACATACAAATGTGCACATATCCAAGCACACAAGCAAATGCAAAAGCATAAGCTCAAGCAAACACACACACACACACACAAGTACTCACATGCACATGCAAAGGCACACAAACACACACACAAGTCCTCTTATATGTGCATGCACATGCACACAATCATGCACACCGACATGCATGCACACACACGCACATAAAAAAACATACACATGTACACACACGTAAAAACACAAAATCATAAAACACACACACATACAAATGTATTGTCATACAATTACATGCATGTACCCAAAACATGCACACACACACACACTCAGCCAATACAGACGGACAAGCATGCCTGCATGCATGCATAAAAGCACAAACAAACATATAGACACCCACATGCATACACACACCACATACGCATGCACGAATTCGCACATGCACACATGCACTCATGCACATGCACACACACACATGAACACACACATGTACACACACACATAAACAAACAGTACACATGCATAGATTCATAGGCAAACAAATGGGTACAACTGCACACACATTCACACTGACATCCACACAAAAATATGCATGCACATAGTCACAAATATATATGCTTGTAAACATTGGCACAAAGTGGTACACACATGCACATATACACGTATGCACAATAACACACGAGCAAACATAAATACACATGAGCATGCATAGACACCACCATAGAGCACACATACAAAAAACACACACATAGACATACACAAACACTCATGCATAACTACATACAAAGACACCCACACACACATGCATCGTAATTAGACCACACAAACATAATGATGCACATGCACACACATGCACATCTGCACAAATGGACACATACACATATGAACAAACACACATGCAAATAAACATTGTTATGTGCACATACACCCATGCATTCACACATGAATACACACCCATATGCACATGCACAAAAACTATGCACTCATACACACAAACACACACAAAGATGCCCGCATGGACATATGCACACAACAACACATGCACACATACACTCTCACACATAAGCTCATGCATATGTACACACAAACACATAGAAGAATATACACATTTTTTTGCAAACACATACATGCATAAACGCATGCACATGAACATACATGAGCAACACACATGCACAAATACCTAGACAAGTATGCACACACACACACACATATAAACACACAAGCTTGCACTCTAGCACACCCGCACATACATGCACACCCATGAATGCACACATCTTCATGTGCACACACATGCTCATAAACACATACACAGCGCACACACATCCACATCCAAGCACATGCACACATGCACTAAGCACACCCAAATACTCATTAACACACAAAAATATGTTCATGTGGGATCCATGCACACTAACACTTGCATTCATGCACATCACATACACATGCACATGCACATACACACAAAAAAACCTACACACATACACATACTTAAAAAATGTACTCACACACACTCACCTCTACACACTTACACAGACACACACATGTATGCGTACACAAACATGCATGCACATGCACATATATGCAATCCCATACATAGATAAAAACACACACGTACATAAATATACACACATGCACATGCATGACACACACACACACACACAGACACGTGCATACACATATCAACACAAACACATGCACACACACACACATTTGTGTAGACAAACATGCATGAAGAAAATGCACTAACATATACACGCATGCACACCCACTCCAAGAAAGAAACACACTCATATGCACCATATCACACACTAATGTGCTTTTGCACACACACACACACAGGCACACACTTGCACACACCCCCATATATGAACTTTGACAAGTGCATGCATGCACCCACATATATTCACAAGCATGCATAAGCACATAAGCATGCACATACTTACACCCACACATAGATACCACAACACACACGTACTTACACAAGCACATGCACAAATGCACACACTCACAAAACATAGACATGCAAACACATACACACTCATGGACACATACACGCACAAGTAAGCACGCACACATACACACAAGCACGTGCATAGCCATTCATATAAATCTTCACCTACACATAACCACAAACCAGCACACACATGCAACCACACACAGAGACACCCATACACACACACATATACGCATGCATGTGGATGCACACATACACACATAGAAACACACACGCATGTCCACATGCATAAACACTTTGACACACATAAACATGCATGCACACACATTTGTACACACAAACATGTGCATCCACACACATACACATATATGCACAAGCACACAAAAACACATGTGCACACATAAACACACACACATACATGAATGAATGTAGGCAAACTCACACACACACACACACTTGCATACTCATTCATCCACACTCAAACACATGCATGCAAATACACACTCACATACACACACATGCAAACATGTACACCCAAGTGCACTCATTCATACACATGCACACGCACACTCACATACACACTCAAACACATGCATGTACCCATGCACACATACAAATTAATAATGCATGCATGCCTTTGGACATGTATGTAGAGGCACATGCATAGAGTCACTTGCAAATAGGAAGGCACATACACATACAGCCACACAAACAGGCACACACATGCACACACACACACACACATACATATACAAACACACACAAGTGCACATACACACACGCACACGTGTGCTCCAAGATCAACATGTACCCATGCACACATGGACACTCAAGCACATACACACATTGCACAATCTAAAAAAGCACGTCCAAACATGCACGCACAACCACACATGCACACATGCAAATGTGCAAACATGCACATATACACACACATACAAACAAGAATATCCATATAAATGTACACACACTTATGCATGACCACACATGCACACACACTTACGACATACACAAACAATCAAAAGGACACATGCTCATGCATACACACATATACATACATGCATCGATGCACACACCAACACAAACACAAAGATGCATGCACACATAGACATGCACACACACATGCAAATGCACACCCACACGCAAGTAATGGCACATGAACATGCATACACATGAACTCACAAACACACACATGTACACGAATGACCATATATACACACAAGCACCCATACACACAAGCACTCACACATAGACATGCCTATAAGCATGCACATTCATGCACACATATACCCTCACACTTACACATATCCAAACACAAACACACACTCATACACAAACAAGCATGCACACAGACACAAATATTCACAAATGTACACATGAACACACACAAACAAGCACACACACACAAACACTTGCATAATAACAACACAAGAATACACGTAGACCCACATATGCACATAAGCACACACTCACACACATGCATACACACACACACACACATTCACATGCAAAGAAACTCACATACACATGCAATCACACACATAAACATGGATGTATGATACACACACACATGCACAAAAACAAACACACACAGACACTCATACACTGGCACACACTCGTGCATGCACGCATAGATGCACATGCTCGTACTAGCACACCTACATTGACGTACACACAGACAAACACATGCATAAATATACACTTGCATACATTGGCACACACACCTACAAACACACAAACACAAGCACACACTTGCACACCATTACACACACACACATTTAAAATCAAGCACATGCACATGTGTACACACACTCAAACACACAGACACCCACACACATGCAAATAAAATCACATGCACATACACACATGAACACAAAGGCACACACACACATGCATGCATGTACGCACACACACACAACCACATACATATACATTCACAAGCACATATACATATACATAAATACACATGCATGCACACACGCATTAACACACACATGCACATACAATCACACATGCTTTTTCACACACACACATGCACATGAACACATGCACAAACACATGCATACACACACAGACAAGCACAAACACACACAAACACTATCATGCACATAGAAGCATACATGCACATACACATACTTGCACTCACATGAACAAAAACTCAAGAACAAATGTAGACACATGGACAAAACACATGCATACGCACACACAGGTATGGATGCACACATGTAGACCCATATACATACCATACACACTAACATACATGCACATGCACATGCACATAAGCATAAAGACATGCACAAACACATGCAGACAAACATGCATATACATCCACAAGCATGCATACAGGCTTATAAGAACACATATGCACTTACACCCATATAAGTACACACATACATACAAATATATGTACACATGCACACACATAGGAACACAAGCAAACAAACATGCACACCCACACACACACACACTTATATGCATGCAAACACACACATAAAAACATCCACACATACGTACATACACACATGCACACACAAACTTGCACCCACACACATGCACTCATACAGGCACAAAAACACACGAATGCACCAACACATGCACAAACTTATAAGCACAAAAATACATGCACACATGAAGACATACACAAATGTGTGCTCTTACACACATAGAAACGTGCATACACACCTACATAGACATAGGTATTGATGCACACACATGCATGCACACATGCATGGAAAATGAATCACACACACATACAAACATGTACATGCAAACACATGATCACACAAACATATATGCACACACAAATATAGGCACATATACATGCAATCACATCCACACATAGGGACACTTTTGCACACATGCACAAACATGTGCACTCATATATCCACACACATGCCCACACACACACACACATAAGCATGCACACACACATGTTCCCCTATATATAAAACAACACACACACACAAACATACATGCACACAAACACACACATGTACAAGTAGACTCACAAACATGCACACACAAAACCCTACTTTCAAACACACATAGTCACATGTGCACATTAATGAATACACAAACACACACATATTGGCACATGCACCTAAATAGATACTTGCAAGCGCACGTGCCCGCACAAGTACATGCACATGCACACACACACATGCACAACCACATGCACACACATTATCACTCAAGCACACACACACATGCTCACACGCACATGCACACACACATTCACATCCATATACGAGCACACTTACACACAAACACACCATCAATAACACACACAAATCCACACATATATGCACACACAAATGCACACACACATACACTCACACACGCATGTACACATGCACGTGCACATATGCTTGTATAAATACATAAGTATATGCACACTCGCATATACACGTACACATGCACATATGCATGCACCCACATCCACACACCTACACAGACAGGTGCATGAACCTACAAACATACACACATGCACAGTTGCAGACACATATTCACATACATACAAGCACAAAAGCATCAAACATACATATGCATGGACACCTCAAACAAACACATACATGCACAATCATGAACACACAAGCATAAAATATAGGCAAGCAAAAGCATGCACATACTCACATACATAGATATGAACAATTACACATATGCACACACACATATGAACACACACATATGCATGCAAGCACACACATGCTATGTGCTTGCATCCACAAGCATACACACAAACATGCAATCATGCACACACATAGAAACACCCACACACCACACAATAACACACATATACATGTATGAACCTTCACATGTATAGAAACATAGAAACACACACACACATACATGCACTGTCACACAAATGCATGTGTACACACACATACATGCACATGCACACACACACACAAACCCACACAAACATAAATAAATACATGCACACATGCACAAGGACATAGACACACACACATGTACACACACTCAAGCACATAGCCAGAAAGACACACACACAAGTACACTAATAAGTGCACACATGCACCTGTACATGCATATGTATAGAAACCAAACACACACAAGCACAAACACATATGCATACAGACATGTGTAAATACACATAAATATACATACTCACATAGCCACATACCCACATCAACACACATGCACATATACTCATGTGTAACACACGCAAACACGTACACACATGTGCATGCACACAAATGTGCATGCATATATAGACATGCACACCCACACAATGACACACACACAGACATAGGCATGCATGCAAGAGCATTCATGCTGACATTGACACACACTCATAAGCAAGTATTGGCACACACAAAACACATGTATAAGCACGCACATTCACACCTACAAACACACACACTAATGAAGGAACACATGCATACGAATGCTTGTATACACACACAAATGCATACACTCACCCATAAATGCAAAAGGACACATACAAAAATGCTCACTTATACACACACAAATATATGCACACAAACTAACCCATACAATCCACACACAAATTCATATGCATGCACACACATGCATACACACATAACAACACAAGAATACTCACATGCACATGCACATGCACACAAACATAAACACACATATATTAACATAAGCACACACACACACAAGCACAGACACGTACACACAAAGATGCACACACAGGCACATACACACCAATACACACACACATTTACATAGACATGCATGCATGCACATGCAATCATAAATATATACACACACACACATACATACACACAAACATAGACATACACATATAGGCACACATATGCACAAATTCTTGTGTGGACATTCATGAACACAAATGCGCACACACATGCACACATGCAGACACCATCATGCACACCCACATAATTGTATGCACACACACACACACACACACTTACACAAATCATGATCACACATGCATGCATGTATGCATGCACACACCCACATGCACCCACACACACACACACACACACCCCTACGCATACACAAATGCAAATACGCACACACGTGCATGGACATGCACACCCACACACACACATGCACACATGCACAAAACATGCTTACATGCATGCACGAAGGCTTGCACATATGCAGCCATGTCACTTGCACCCACACAAACACACAAACACACATACACAAGAATGCACTCACAGAAATGCACACCTAGAGTGTACACACAAGAACAAACATAGGAACTCACACACTCACACATGCACCCATAGCCACCCACTTATTTGCATGCACAAACAAACACATGCACACACACACACAAGCACACTCACACACAAACACATACACATGAATGAGCATGCATACGTACTCATGCATGCTTAAATGCTTTCACATGCATAAACACACGTACAAAGACACACACACACATGTACACACACATAGGAGCACATGAAAATAGACATATACATGCATACACACATAAACACACATAAACACACATGCACATTGTCATAAATACACATATAATTATAAACACAAACAAAGAGAGTAAAGCACATACAAACATACACATGCACACAAACTAACATGTGCACATGCATGATCATGCATGCACTCACACACTCACACACACATACATAAACACAAACATGCAGACATGCACTACACCGACACACATAAAAGTAACATGCACACAAATGAAAACATATGCACACACTTGCATGAACATGCACATGCATATAAAGATACACACATAAAAGTATACACAAGCACACACACACATACAAATACACATATACACAAAAACAAAGCACATGCTAACACAAACATATATGCATCCATGCATACCCACACACACACACATACATTCATACACACACACATGCACAAAGGCTCGCACACAAACGTACTTGCAACTTTGTAGATGCATGCACCCACACATGTACACATGTGCACATAAGCATGCATGCAAATGCACACATGTACACACACACACATGAACAAACACAGAAACAACCATAAACATTGACACATGCACATATATGTATATGCACATGCATAGACACTTACACATGCATACCTACATACACACTCATTTGCGCACACAGGAATGGACATAGACAAACATGCACAATCATCAATAAACACTTATACACACACACATGCTTTTACACCCATACACACACACACACACACACACACTTATATACAAGCAAAAACACACACACACACATGCACACAAACTTTTACTCTCATATATGCACCCACACATACACAAAAATATACATGTAAACAAACCAACACATCCACAAACTCCCAAATACACACATATAGGCACACATGCATACACACCCAAATAAAGGCACATAATCATGCACAAACATATACACATAGGTGTGTCAAAAAATAGACTCGTAAGAATACACACAAACACACATACACACACATGCACACATGTAGACACGCACAAATGCACCATACATGTAAAAGCACACTCACACAGGCACACACATACACAAATATATGCAAACTCACCTACACATTGGCACACTCATGCACACACAAATACATGCACACACACACACACATAGATGCATGCACATGCAAACATAGACACAAGCATGAGTGCACACACTTAAACATACAACTACAAACACATGCACATGTATACATGCATGCAAACATTCAAAAGCACACACACACACAAAAAATAATTATGAATAGCTACACACAAACATGCACGTACACACATGCACATAGGCATGCACACACATGTAGACGTGTAATAATGCTCACACATGCTCATGCACAAACACGTATACCCTCATATAGATGTATGGGCATAAACATGCACACACATATACACACATACACATATAAACAAGCATGCATGTGCATGCACACACATAAACACACATACACATCTGTATAGATACTCATGAACGCACACATGCACATGTAAGTAGACATGCACACATGCATATGTCCATAACCATCCATACACACCCACATCAACACACACCAAACCCACACGCAACCACATACACATAGATGCACCCACAAAAGAACATGCACAAATACACACACACATGCACGCATGAACATGTGTACATCTACATAAGAACACAAGTGCACTCACTCATAAGAACACATGCACACATGTACACGCACATGCATGCAAACAATTGTATGCATAGACACAGGCAAGCACACACAAACACATACATAAGCCAACACACACATGCTTGCTTAACACACCTACAAACATGAGCAAACTCACAAATGTACACAAGAACACACACATACACATGCACACAAACCCACATACATAGACTCACACATACATGAACAAATACACACACAAACATACTCACACATATACATGCAAGTACACACAAACGTATGAAGAAAAACCACACACATGTCGACATGAACTCACATGTGCACAACCACATCTACACATACATGTACATAAAAAAACACACATGAATATGCATATGTATACACAAATATGCACACACACTCATGCCCTATGCATGCACACACAAACAAAAGCACACAAGCACAAACATACTTATGCAAACAAACACACATAAATAGTTGCATATGCATGCCTGCACACACACACACAAGCATGCACGCACAAATGCACATGCACACCCACACATACATACACAAACACTCACACACGTACACATGCAAACATGCACATGTATATGCATATACAAACACATATGCACACATATAAACGCCTACTACCATGCATGCATAAACATATACACACACTCCTACATACACCACACAAAAACATGTGCACAAATGTGAAGGCACAATCATAGTTACACACATGCAACATAGTTATGCACACAAGCATACACAGACACATATAAACATACTCACACACACACATGATCTCACATGAACACATGCACATAGGCATAAGAACATGTGCACGCAAGCACACAAATGCACACATATACTTACACAAGTATGCATATATATTCACGTGACACACACAAACAAATACATATGCTTACTATACATGTGCACATCAATGTATACTATCAGACCCACAACTATACATATGCAAACATGCACACATGCACACACACACACATTACACATGCACAATCACACATGCACACATAAACACACACAAGAAAATACACATGTGTGAACACGTGAAAAAACATACACACACATACACAATTTAGACACAAGCACACATGCATTCATACACACACACACACATGCTTACTTGCACACATGCACAACTTGCACATACATACATGTGCACACACACACACACACACAAACAAATATGCACACACAAATAGACTTAGACACAGATGTACCCAAGCACACACATGCACATTCACTTAAACAAACAAGTACATGTGCTCATATGCATAAGGAGATGCACACACTACGTGCACAAGCACACACACACACACACACCCAAGTGCACAAACATGCATACACACATGGTCACAAATATGCACAAAGACATGGACATATGCAACAATATATGCACACACACATGCACATGTACACACATACTCATGGACACAAACATGTGCATATACAAATACACACACAAGTAGGAACATACACACCCACCCACATACACGCACACAAATACACACATGCATGCACATATGCATAGACATACCTGCATGCACACTCACATGCAAGCATATGCATATGTGAACACACATGCATGCACGTACAAACATGCATGTGTGCATGCTCACAAACATGCATGCTCTCCATACACCCATACAGACACACCCACAGACACGCATGCTTACAAACACATGCTCACATGCTAGCACATGGACACCTACACAAGCACACACACATAAGGACAAACACATACACATGCATACATTCTCACACACCTAGCCACACACATAAGACATGCACACACGCACACACATACCCACATGCATGCTCACACATGCATGTGCACATGCACATGCACACACACACACACATAGACACACATACACATGCTCACAGATGCACATGTAAGAAAACACACACATAAAGAAAAATAGTCATACTTGCATATTGCTCACACACACCTAATCACACATGCACATACATAGGCACGCACATGTACTCACAAACGCACAAATGCACACATAAATAAACACATGCAAGCACACAGACACATAAACACCCACATACACAAATACGTACATGCACACACAGGCATATACACACACACACACAACAAAGCGCACCCAACTACATGAGCACACAACCACAACCACACACACACACAAACATGCAAACATTCACATGCATGCACACATGAATATATGCATACTCCCATATATACACACACACACACATACACCCATTCACATGTGCACACATGCTCACCCACACAAATGCCCAAGCACATAAACACAAGCATATAAATATGCAAATGTACAAATACATGCACACATGAACACATGCAATGGCACATACATAGATGGAAAAACATCACATGCACACACACATACAGATGCATGCGCACACAAGCACATGTACACAGACATGCACACACACACAAACACATAGACACACACAAATAATGAACACATACGTATATAAGCACATGCATAGACATGCACAAGCCCACATATGTGCACACAAACAAACACATGGATGTTTATTAATAGCAACACACATGTGTGTGGACACATGCACATACATAATGCACACACATACAAAAATAGACACACACTTGAACACATACACACACACACAAACACATATGTACATAGAAACAATTACACACACATGAGTGCACGCATGCACAAATGTGCACTTGTGAACACACACTTGCTCACACACATGAGCACAAATGCACCAACGCATGCACACAAACACACATGCATGCATGCAAACACACACTCACATAAACCAATATACACATGCACACATACAAACATAAACACTCATGCACACATGCATGCACACACACACAAAAACACACGTGCATGTGCACAACCACACATACACCCATGCATACACATGCACCCACCTACACACACATGAGTAGGTACCCACACAAACTCACACACACAAACACAAGAACATGTGTAGATGTACACACACACACATGCACACAAGTATACCCATATAAGCATATGCACATAGGCTTTGGCATATGCACACAAACATGCCAACACACACACGTCCACCCACACACACATGCAAGGAAAGGAGACACAACCACATGCACACACATGCATGCATGCATACACACATACACGCACACATAATTGCTCAAATGCTTAAAGATGCACATAAACACCTATAGACACATGTGCACACACACACACATAAGCACATGCATGCACCCACACCCATAGAAGCACACATACACCTACACATGCATATGCATGCACACACACATGAACATAAACACAAATCCATGAACCCGCACACATGCACATACATGCATGGACAAACACAGAAGCATGCATGCACCTATAAATATGTATGCATCCATGCACAAACATGCACTTACTCTTGCATAATCACACATGCAAAAGCATGGACACACACACAAAGAGAGAAAAACATACACCTACACACACATACACACATACATGCATACATACATGCACACACACATGCACACACACCTACAGTCAAGTACACACACATAGACATAGACATGCACAATGCACAAATGCACACACAGACATACTCATGCACAATGCATAAAGGCACACACACACACATGGACACATGCACACACTCACACATAAACAAACACACACACTCACACAGCCAATAGACACATGTGCATGCACATGCAGATGCATGCATAGGCTCAAAGGAACATAGACATGGACACACACACAAATGCACCTGAACATACTAGTGCACACACACATATGCATAGATAAGTATGAAGTGCTCACAAATGTACATATAAAAGCACCTAAAAACATTGATGCACTCACATAAATACATTGATACATACACATGTAAGCACTCATAAACACACACACACACACACATACATGTACACACCCAAAAACACATATGCACAAATGCATACACACACATGAACACATACACAAACACAAACACTTGTACACACATACACACAATCATACACATGTGCACACACTTAGAGACATTGAAAAACTTATATACACAATGGCACATTCACACACATGGACATGCACATATACACTCATAAACATGAACACACATAGACACACATATGCACATGCACATACACACAAGAATGCATGCACGGTCAGACAGCTACACATGCACACACAAATGTACATACATGGGCATAAATATATATGCCCACAAGAACATACACACACACGATCAAACACAAACCCATAAACAAAGATGCATGCACGCACACAACCATGACACATGCATTAAGACATGCACAAGCACACACAAATAAATGCAAAAGCACACAAATGCACACACAAACATGCATTTAAGCATTCATTAGAACACACACAAATGCTCGTAGGCATATACACACAAAGATGCATGCATATGCACAAACATGCACATGCACACACATGTGCATGACCATACTAACATAGATTCAGACTCACACACACACATGTACACATACTTTATTGTACCCCTGCACACACACACACACACACACATAAACACTCACACACTCACTTACATATGCTTAAGAAAATAGATGCGCACACACACAAGCACACGCATGCATAATAATATGCATAGATACACACACACACATGAACAAACACACCCAAACATGCACACTCTCTCACACATGCACAAACACACATGCAAATGCACACACAAATATACACACACATGTACATACACAAATGTGTATGCACATGCACTAACACACATAGAGACACATGCACACAAACTTGCATACACACAAAAATGCATGCATACATGCACATGAACATACACAAACACACACACACATAAGCACACTCACCCATGAATATATGTGTACAAATACACACACTCATGCACACACATTTGCACACAAACACACATGCACCCATGAACACACACACTCACAACCATACATTTACACATACCCATACACACACGTACACACATGCACACAATGCACACATATGCATGAACAAACTCACACACACATACACACAAGCACATAAAGACATGCACAAAGATTTACACACAAATGCACATGCACATAGACACACATGCATAAACACTTGCACATGCATACACATATACACAAGCAAACATGCACACACAAATGCACACAAATAAGCATTAACATGCATGTGTGCATTAGCAAACACACACGAACACACATGCACACATATATACAAATAAACACATGTAAACACAAGCACACACACATATAAATACTCGCCCAAACACACACATACATATGGACACACTTGTACACATGCACACACACATATGCAAGTATACTTTTGCACACACATGCAAACACTCATGCACAATCACCCACATGCACAAACACACACAAAGTAACACACACATGCTCTTATAGATGCACTTGTGCCCACATACATGCACAAATACAAATACATACAAGAATTAATGTACACACAGATGCTCACACACAAACTCCCATATATATCTACACATTATGAACAAATACACCCTCATGCACACTTATGCATAGATGCATATGGACATGTGCACATGTACAAATAAACACACACATTTATGCAGACACATACATAAAGACATACACTAGACACAAACACGTTTACATAGACACACACATCCATGCACATGCACACAAAACACACAAACAAACACACATGCACACCTATACACACACAAAGGTACACATAAATGCAGACAACAACGCTTATGCACTAACACACACACACACACACAAGAACACAGATGCACATGCATAAGAACACACAGAAGCACACATGTACACATGCACAAACTTGAGACATAGTGACACGCACCCATACTCACACATGCACATGTATACACAACACATACACATGCATATACTCATACATGTGCATATGCATGCATGAATTTTCCCACTCGTTTACATGTAGATGCACACACACATATACCCATGCACACATGCACATTCCTACATGCACACACTCACACACATGAAGACATACATGCAAGAACACATGTATCCATCTACATACACAATCACACAGGCACATGCACACATGCACACACAAATACACATGCACACACTAATACATGTGAACATGCACACATACACATGCATACATAGTTATACAGACAAATGCATAGACTCAAACACAAATACATGCATGCACACATGCACAAATGAACATAGACACAAACATGCATGTATACATATAATAACTTACACAAATGCATGCACGTACACAAATACATTTGCATTCACACACACATATGCATAAGCACACGCACATCCACATGTAAAGGCATGTACAAATGTGCACAACCTTGCACACACACACACACACTCATATTCACATTTACACACACACACACTTAAATGAGCACACTCATGCATGCACATACACAAGCATGCATACAAGCACACATATGCACAAACATACGCATGCCTGCCTATGCACACACATGCATATGCAAACATACACACTCACTTGAATATGCTTAAGAAAATATACATGCACACAGACAAGCACATATATACACAATAACATGCATATATACACAAATAAACATAAAGATGTATGCACACACACATGCATCCATATACATGCGCACACATAAGCAGATGCACCCATACGTGCACACTCTCACATACACATGCAAACACACACACAAATGCACACACACGTTTACACACACACATGGGAATGCATGCACACATGTACATACACACACACACATGCATGGAGGCATATACAGACACACATACATAATCATGCATATGCATGCACATGCACACACACACATACACATGCACATACATGCAGACAAACACCTAAAGACAAACACACATGCATGTGCACACACATACATACACACGTGAACACACATGCAACCCATGCACATGCACTTGCACACACACTCGTGCACCAAGATACACACACACACACCCACACACATGAATGCACGCAAATATGCACACACACACTTAGATGCATACACTCATAGATATACACATGCATAACACACTCTCATATACACACACACACACATGCACACACATGCATGCACAAAAACTTACACACACACATGCATAAACTCATACACACATTCACATGTGTGTATGCAGATAAACAGACATACAAATACACACAAACACATATACATAGACATACATACATACAAATACACAAACATACATATACATAGTCACACCTACACAAAAACATGCATATGCACACACACACACACATATGCATATGCACATATGCATGAATAGACACACAGACATGCATACACATGCAAGCATGTATCATTATAGACACACACATGTGCATGTGCGTATGCACTCAGGTGTACACAGATATGCACACACACCCACACAGGCAAACGTAAGCACACACACATGTAAATAGAATACTACACACACACACATGAACACATACGCATGCATTAACTCATGCATAAAAGAAAATGTTTGTGAGTACATGCAAACACCTATACACATTCACCCACATGCACATGCATACACATATAATTGTGCCCATGTGTACACACAAATGTAAACACATGTGAGTATTCATGCAAACAAAGATAGACTCTCACACACAAACACCCACACACAAAGAACATGGACATGTACATGTGCACCCATCCACATACACATATGCTCTTATGCACATACAAAAATAGAAAAACACAAACACATACACAAATAAACACACACATGTACACACACAAACAAGCACATGCACACTCACACACACATGCACAAATACACAAAAAAGCACACACGAACATGTACACAGATGCACACACATTGAGGTACACACACGCATGCGAACAGCAATGTACACGTATAGACACACACAAGAACACACATGCACATACATATGCATGCACACACAAACATGCACATAAGCACACACATGACACATGCACACTCACGAGACATACAATGACACAACCACATCAACACACCCATATGCACACAACACATACACACTAATATGCAAAAACACATGCATGCATACCCTCACATGCGTGTGTTTGCAAGTGTGCTCCCACTCACTTGCACAAAGATGCACACACACCCACATATGTACACTAATGAACACACATGCACATGCACACACACACACACATGCATTCACACACAAACACATATGCACAACAACAACACACATAGATGCACACATATAAACATGAATACACAAAGACACACACACATGCACAATGTACACAAACACAAAGACATATGCACAACACAAGAACTTATACAAGTGAACTCACAAACACACAAATCCATGCATGCATACAAATGCACTTCCACTCACATACATATGCACACACAAAGGCACACACACATTGCACAAACATGCATACACACATATACACACATGCACTTGTACACATAAACACTCGAACAAGTACACTCATTCATGCACATACACATGCTTGTGTAGACACACGCACAATTAGATACAGTCGTACAAGCATGCACGCATTGGCAAACATATAAGTACACACATGCATATATACACACATACACACACACAAGGGATGCACACATAAAAATGTAGACACAAATAAATGTAAACACATGTGGACACATGCACACATGCTGCATTCACACATGAACACATATATACATATGCATGGCACGGGCACACATGCACGCACACAATTACACACGTATACGTATGCTTACATAGGCACACATACACACACAAATACAGGCACATGCACAAACACTCACATGTACACACACGCACATATACACACTTGCATGCACATTCACATACACATACCCATGCACTTAGGCACACTCATGAACAGATACTCACAACTACACACAAACACACAAATGCACCCACACATGCAGACATACACATACACACACACATACACACATGGACACACCCATGCTTACACATGCCAAGACATAGAAACACATTGCATGCAATTATACATGCACATACACTCATGCACATGAAGACACACACACATGTACATGCATATGCACATACACACACACACACGCACGTCCAGACACACAAACATAAACAAATAATCATACGCACAAAATGCACACACACACATATGCACATGCACACATATATATAAAGAGAAATATATGCACACACATATAGCCATACACTTATGTATGTACTCTCACATGCATGCACTTATGCACACACAAACACACACATACACACACTCAAATGTACAAAATTGTAGATGAACACAAATACACAATAACATTTACAAGAACACATATAAGCACACACAAACACATGCATACATACAAACATGCTCACACACATAAAAGCATAGGTACATGCATGCATACACACACACATACACATGCACATGCACACACAAACACACACACAAACACACAAAAAAACACACACACAAACACAAACACACACACATAGGCACAAACATATATGTATGCTAGCATGCAACTACAACTGCACACATGCACATGCATACAAACAATACACACACACAAACATGCAGGTGCAAACTCACACACAACCACATACTAACATATGCAAACATGCATATGCACACACACACACACATACACACTCACATGCACACAGATGAGTGCACACATATATATATAGAAACACACACACACACAACTACATATGTATACAGATGCAAATACATGTGCATTCATGTACACACACACATGAAAGCACACAAACATGCAGTCATGCATGTAAAAGTATACACATATGCATAGACACATATACACAGACTTGTGTGTGCATACATAGATGTATACAACCACTTGCACACACACAACCACATATTGGTACATAATCATGTAACACATGCACACACACACACATAAACATGTAGACATGCATGTGTAATCACACACAAGTGCATGCTCATATAAACACACACATAAACACACAAACATGAGCTTGCATGCATATACACACATGGACACACACACACATGAATGCACACAAACATGAGCTCATATGCACACACACACATGCACTCATGCATGCAAACATGCACATGCACACACACAAGCACCCACACATATCAACACACACAAACACACATACAAAGACACCTATGCACCCACACAAACATGTGTATATGTGCAAAAAAATACATACATGTGTATGCAAGCATATATACACATGAAGACACATGCACACATACAAAAGCACATGGACACATGCACAATCACATAGATAAGTACTTCAACATGTACACATATGCACACACACACACCACCATTAATGCATATACACACACACAAATGCATACTCACAAAAACACATGCATAGGCTCACAACCATGGATGCCCACAAGAACATGCCAACAAAATAACGTGCATACTCATATACACACATATACAAAAACACATATGCATGTATCCACTCACATGATGCATGCACACACACACACACATACATAAACACACCCACACATGCACATGCTTGCACACATGCATATGTATACAAAAACACACACACATATACACATGCACACACATAGATTTAAGCACACACAAATACACAAATGTCCAATGCACATGCACAAATAAATGAACATGCATGTGCATACACACATGTTCTCCTTTGTACATACACACACATAAACATATACATGCACACATAGACACACATATATGGATAGACACATGCACACACACCCACACACACACACATAAGCATAAGTGAAGCATTATTAAGTTGTGTTGGTGGCTATGATTTAGCTATCACATAAATTACATATCAAGGAGTTATTAATCAAACTCTTGGTGGAGTAGTTGACCATTAATAGTCCATCTCCAAAACATCTATTGATTGGATTATTTATCCTATCACTTGATTATACATGACATAATTAGTTTTTATAACATCATTCATTCACATGTATTATTATTGATTTCTTACGTATTATCATTTTAATATATGTAAAAATATTTTGTTATTTTAATAATAAAAAAATTCTCTTAAAAGTCATAAAAAATATTAATACATAAATAAAAGTTTTTTTTGAAAACAAAAAGTTTGGTCAAAGAATCCAACACATGGCCAAGCCCATAAGCTCAAGCCCAGTGCACCAAAGTACTAGGCAATGGGCCTAAAGAGTCACAAGTAAGGAGATCATATGAACTGAGTTATGTTAAGCCTAAGTCACAATCAAATCCAATGCAACTTAGAAGCATAACAAGTCATGATAGATTTGTAAAATATTAAGTAACAAAATAGGTCAGCTCATACCCATTATCATAGGTAAAAAGTGGTCTTATAAAGTATGCAAGTATCTTAGGTTATGAATTCTTGGGAACACAAGGGGCAGCCAACCCCATGTACTAGCTCAAATTATAAAAGAAGAGGAATGCTTATAACATGAAATATAAATTACTTATCGAGCATATGGGTGAAAGATTTTTGGACCTATTATATCTAAAGCTTGACCGACACTATTCCATATGATCACATGTTTTTGTGACCGAATAGTCTAGATCCTGCCTGCTTTTGTGAATAGTAGATTTCATTTAACTATCCTTTTAACAAGTTTGATCAAATGGCTAAGATCACCTTTGTATTTGTGAAAAGGATATGTTAACTAATTTTCCATCCATAAAACTTGATCAAATTATTGAGCTTATCTTTTCCTATGTGAATTGTACTCTTAGGCATCATGTTTAGTTATAGACCCTTTATTTAGCATTTTGATTGAGCAGCACTTGTTTCATCCACCCAAATCAGATGATGGTCATTATTCTCATTCATATTAAGCATTCTAGAAAGCTATTTGCATTTGTTTTGAATGCTAAAATGCTAATGACTATTATGAAGAACCTTTTAGCAATTAAGAAATTTTTATTTTAATAAAAATATTTTAACATAAATAGAGGAACCTTAAGATGTTGAATTAAAACAAGTTAACCTTACTACATCTGTATTTTGAGAATAGAAGGTACAAAATCAAAAATTACAATATGAGTTTGATCCCTTCACTGGAGCCATGCTTGCGACTCAGTTACACTACTTCAACATTTTCTTCAATTGCACATCTTACTGTTGGCTCCTTTAAAAATGATTATTTATTTTTTATTCCTTTTTTTGAAAAAGATCACAATAATACAAAATCTTTGTTCATTTTATTTTTCTTAATAACATTAGGACATATTGATAAATCTTTTAGATTTAATATTTCACAACTAAGTCATTTAAATTGTTCGAATAATATTTAATTATAGACTTATATTATAATATCATGATCTATAGATTTGTGTCATACAAGCTCTTACAAATGAATAGTAAAATATTAAGGTTAATTATTATTTTTTATTATACTTCATTATTATAAGCTTTCATAATTACAATTACGATAGTGATCTCTTGTCACGATAAAAGGGTATGGTTTGTAAAGGTTACCTCTACCTACGATGGTGAACAAGAGTGGTTTTGTTAATGGAATTTTGGATTGATTTATTGGGAATGGATGCCGACATGGGTTAGGCCAAATCATCTAAAGATCTTTTATCATTTATATTTTCTTTATTATTATATAATTTGTGATATTTTCTTATTTAATAAAATTTAATTGAAATATATATATAAGAACATTTCAAAATTATCATTATCATGTATAACATATTATTTAATAACATAAAGCTTATATTACTTTTTTATTTAGTATAATTATTAAATCAATGATTTTATAATGCAAAAATTTTATTTAAGAAAATGTTTTCAAAACAGAAAAAAAGTTTAAAAGTGTAATTCACCCCCTCCCCCTTTATGCATTAATTGGGAACAAATTATTTAAACTAGTATTAGTGCAAGTTACATCAA
Organism: Vanilla planifolia; assembly: GCA_023846275.1. Classification (NCBI taxonomy): domain Eukaryota; kingdom Viridiplantae; phylum Streptophyta; class Magnoliopsida; order Asparagales; family Orchidaceae; genus Vanilla; species Vanilla planifolia. The sequence goes on from JAIUJO010000105.1 coordinate 1,719,927, forward strand.
GGAATGAAATTCCTAAGAGAATATCTTATTTTTTTTCATTTCTTTTATGTAGTAAATTATTTTGTTAACTTTATGGATCTACTTATGTTTGAAGGTAAAAAAATTTTATTTTATGAATAAATGAATTTAAAAATTTTATTTTAAATATTAATGTTGATTTATAGTTATTATTTAAAAATTATTTTATTATTTTAAATGATTCAAATGAATAATCTAGGGCTTCAAGGTAATGAAATGCAAAATGAATGAACTATCTTTATTTTGCTTTGTCACAACAAATTAAAATTAAGATTTGTCATCTAAAAACATGTTTTTAGGTTATGTAAGAACTAGAGAATTTATATGACAAACTAGTTGTATTTCCTACTCAAGATAATAAACAAATAAGAAATCAACTGAAAAAAGAGAAGAGAAAGAGGAAGGGAGAAACTTTATGCACCTTAGAAGAAAATTCTTCATCTTAAGGTGCACAACATTTTTCTACCTTTGATAATGATAGTCACATTATTAATGATAATAAATTGATTATTTCTTTTGATGTACTTATTGTTGAGCATACAAAATTGATTAAGATGTATGCTAGACTTAGTCTAAAATATTACAAATAAGAGTATTGTGTTTGCTTATCAGAAAGACAATGTAATGAGCTTAAAGTTAGAAATGAACAACTTTGAAGTGATTCACTTTTGCATGCTACTGATCTAAGTACTTTACAAAGTAAATTTGATGAATATAAAACATCGTTAGTCTTGAGCAATTAATGTATTGATTCTTTAAAATATAAAAACATTTCTTTAAAATAAGAAAATTTTATTTTAAAATAAAAAATGGCAAATATTTGTTTGATAGAAAGATAGTTAAATGATTTGAAAGAAAAGATTGTTAGTGTTCCTTCATGTGCTTGTACTTCTTATATTTATCCACATTTATATGTGTATTTACATGCTCAATCCTTCGCACATATGAATGAAAACAATAGTTCTATGAATGCAAGTTCTAATGTTACTACTTATTTGATTAAAAAATATAGATTAAAATCTTCATATTTACAAGAACGATAATAAACATTATTATATTACACATGTGCACAAACATGCTTCATCATATAACTATGTGGTTAAAAATAATGTTAGTTTATATACCAAAAAATTTTATATTATATCTCATGTTGCATGTAAATACACATATGAACATATTTGTTATGATTACCAAATTAAAAAATTTATTTATTTGAAGAATGATAAATATGAACAAATTTCTAAGAGAATATATTTAGCAAATATCTTTGTAAAAGAACCATAATCACACACAATCACAATTGAACCCAAGATAATTTAGGTTCCAAAATTTAAAATTTAAGTAGTTGAAGTAACATGTCTCCATATTTTAGGACCTACGGAGACAAGCCTAGCTTTGTGAGTTTGTGACTCACTTAAAAAATATTTATAGTTCTTAGCTTATTTAGCATTAGTTAGAGGATAAAATCTTTTTAGAGATAGTATTAATCAATATTAATTATTTAGAATTTTTTAGTTAATGTATACAATTGTTGCATATTGAATTCAAATATTATGAGATAATAAATACCATAATTTCTTCATAACATGGTTTGATAAAAATATGATTGAATGAACATATGATTTGTTATTAAAACTAAACAAAAAAATTAGTAGGCCTTTACAAATAATTTATTTTGACACAAAAATCTTAAGTTTAGATGAAAACAAACTTGGGCTTTATTATTTGACATCGATGTTTTCTAAATTTGCATGATTTAAATTTTAAAAGGTTAAAAATGTTACCATCATAAGTTTTGTTGAATTGGTTATAAAATTAGAAAGATAAATTATTTTAATTTAATAAATTTTAAAAATAAATTTCTATATGATTATTATCAAGAATAGAAAATATAAGATCAATTTTATCTCCCACTTAAAAAACATACAAGAGTATTCAAGGAAAACTAATAAGCACTATATGTTTGTAGGTAATATAGATCATAAATTTTTTAGATTTTTATTAATTATTTTCCTTTTGAATAGAAAAAATTTGAAAATTTTATTTATATGAATTGGGAATTAGAAAAGTAAAAATGTACTTGTTGTGTTTGGTGAGTTATTTATAAAATAATAATAAATATTTTAATAATCACATAGAAGTATTTGTGAATTTAGAATTGAAGAAAAAAAGTAAATTAGATAATAAGGAATATAGAGAAAAAGCTAGCCAACGAGTATCTTTAGTTTGACAGTATCAAAGTCCATATGAATCAATTAAATGATATGGTAGTCAAAAATTCAAAACATAAGTTTCTATGAATGTAATTGATCAAACATGTTTGTATCTTTTGTAGAACCAATATTTATTGATGAAGCTCTTAAGGTTGTAGGTTCAAGTCATGAATTGATAATTAGATGCACTTGAGAGAAATTAAGTATAAAAATTAGTTCATATGCTTAGTGATCAACAATTCATTAAAGCTAAATTAGTATTCAAGAATAAACTATATGAAATAGAAGAAACTATTACAAATAATTTTGGGATTGTTCGTAAAGGTATATAATCAACTTCATCATTATATGAGAAATCATAAAAATATAATACTCTATTAGACATTATATCATTAACAATTTATAGAGTTAATGTGTTAGAACTTAGAAGAAGCTTAGGCTAGATTTCAAAGAGAATTAAAACATTTATCTATTGAATGTATCCTTGATCTTTCCTTATTAAAATATTTAATAACTTAAATTAAACAAATAAATTTTTTGGGTGAAGACTAAAGTATTTTTATTATTTTTTGAAAGAATTTAGATTTCATAGTTCATATCATTGTGGTAAAGCTATAAATAATTTCTACAACTGAATTCTATATCATTATTATTAGAATTGATAGGAAATGATTTATTAATTAGGAATTAACTATAGTTCTTAGAATCTATAGTTGCATATCCATGGTTCTATTGTATATCTTTTAATCTTTTTTAACTTAAAAATGAGAGTGGTCCTTAAAACATGTTTGGTTTTATGATTTTGTTTTAAATTGAGTTTTAATAAAAATTGCTAGAAACATATATGAAGAAAGTAAAAGTGTTCAAAATCATCAACATTACATTGATAAAATGCATGACAATTAATTAGTATTGTTATGTTTATAAAAGATTGTTAATATTTTTTCTTATAAAGTATAACAATTTATTTTTATTAATGTTTGAAAATTAATAAATTATTTTTTCTTTTGATATAATTTTTTTTTAACAAAGATGTATTATAATTTGTACTTCATATATTTAAAGACAAATCATGCATACATGTTATTATTGTGTGCACCCTTGTTTGCATCTTCCATTTTTATTTTATCTTTTGTTGCATGACAAAAAGGAAAGATGTATGAAAAAAAACTATTTATTGCATCCCAAGTTTGTGGCATAATTATATCAATTTTGTATGTTTAGGGTGAGCAAGAATGTAGGGGTAGCATATGTATGCTTATATGATTTATATCTTTTTATTTCACTATTTCGTCAAAGAATTTGTCATCATAAAAAAGGGATATTAATGTACCTTCGATCATGACACCACTTATTTAATGACAACAAAACTTTTGTGTTGGCTTTTCTAATATATTTCCTAAGTTTTCCTTAGGTCATGCATCTCAAACTCTTATGAGATCAATCAATTGAAGAGTTTTGACCATATATCTCATGAAGCAATTCACAAGTGAAGTAATGTCAAGTTGTGTTGGTGGCTATGCTCGAGTTGTGTCTTAAATGGTATATCAAAGAGTTTTTGATCAAACTCTTAGAGGAGAAGCTGACCATCAAGAGTTTATCTCCAAAACATCAACTAGTTTGATTATTTATCCTGTTACATAGCTACTTATAATATAATTAGATTCATGACATCATTCATTTACATGTATTATTGATTTCTTATACATTATCATTTTAGTAGTTGAAAAAATATTTTGTTATTTTAATAACTAGAAAATTACTTTCAAAAGTAATAAAAAAAATAATAATAAATATATAAAAGATTTTTAAAAAAGAAAAAATTTGCAAAATAAACTAATACATAGCCAAGCCTATATGTTTGGGGCCAAGTGGCACGAAGTACTAGGCAATGGGCCTAAGGAGTCGTGAGTAAATAGACCGTCCAAATAAAGTCGGGCAAGTCCCTAGTTTCGACCAAACCCAATGCGGCTTGGAATCGTAACACTTCATGACACTTTTGTTTTTTTGATAGCAAGAATTTTTCAAAAGTAATAAAATAATAATAACAAATATATCAAAGATGTTTTTAGAAAACAAAAAATATGGCCAAACAATCCAACACACAACTAACCTCATAAGCTCGAGTGAAGTAGTCTAAAGAACTTTGCAATGAGCTTAAGGAGCTGTGAGTAAGGAGACAATGTGATTGTATTTACATAAAAACGTACACACACACTCACACACATTCATGTACATGCACACATGCATTCATACACACCTACACACAAACTGCACACATAAAAACATACACATGCACATATACACATATGAATAGATGAACACACACATATAAATGTATACACAAACACACAAGCATGCAAGCATGCACATACCCATGCAAATGCATATGCATAAAGCTACACACATAACAGTGCACACACATACACACACGTGTGCACACATACACATGAATATGCTCATTGATAGACAAACAGACATGCACACTCACAAAATCATACACATACTTATATGTGCACATAAGCACATACGTGCATGCATACAGAAGAAAACAAATGACAACACATGCATTTACACACACCCACACAAACACCTATGCACACACACATGTACACATACATGTGCACCCACACTAACACATGCACAAACAAACACATACACGCACATATTCAAACACACTCATAAACTTACATGCACACGCACAAACACACACACACACCCAAATGCAAATGCACAGGAACACACACTCTCACACACACACACGCATGCACGCACACATATATGCATGCACCAACACACACTCATGTACACACATGTGCACACACACCTACACATACCCATGTACATGCAAACTCGCACATGCACATGCACACATAAGAATAGACACATGTGTCCATCCACACTAATGCATGCACACATGTAAGAACACATTCACAACAACACATGTGTATACACAGATTGACAAATACACACATGCAAACATCCACACATGCACACATACACACATACATAAATACAAACATACACACATACACACATGTAGACATGCACACATGCACACACACACACACACTTACATACACATGCACGCATTCACAAATTCACACATGTCCAAATGCAAATATACATGCATACACACTTGCAAAAATACACATGCACACATAGACAAGCAGACATATATGTTTGAACACACACATACATTCACACATGTATACATGTACACACACAAACACACACTCAAGAATAAGTACCCAAAACATGTACCCACACATGCATTGAAGCACATACACGCACATGCACACACACACATACACACACTTGCTTGTGCTCGCACATGTACAAAATAACACACGTATACACACACTAATGTGCATGCGCATGCATATACAAGCACACACACATGTACACGAGCACAAGCACACAAGAGCACACAAACATACATACATGCAAACACACATGCACACACACACACACACACACACACTTGTAGACATATGCTCATACATACACACAAACACATGCACAAGCATACAATCATGCAATCACATACATGCACACGTATAAATACACACAGAAACAAAAACACCTATAAGTATACACATGTGTCTACGTACACTTACATTTTCATACACACACATATAAATATCATAAACGTCTACACATACATATGCATGCATGTGCACACACACATAAACACACACCACGCATACACATGCATGCACATGCACACACACACGTACACACGAACTCCTATACACACATGCTTGTGTATGAACATGCAAACACACACACACACAAATCAACACAGACACATACATACAAGCATGCACATATGCACATGCTTGTAGACAGACACACACATGGATGTAAACATATGCATGCCCATGGAAACACACACACGTACACAGATGAACCAACACACATACATACACACAGAGGTATAAACATGCACATTCTTACCTATGTAAGAACACATATAAACATACACACACATATGCATGCACACATGCCTATGTTTACACATACACACATGCACACAAACATAGGATCACACACACATAAACACATGCATACATACACAAACAAATGCAGAAATAAAAAAAACATGCATGCACACACACCCACACACACAAGCACGTGCGTTTGAACACAGGCCTACCAAAGCATGTGCACACATGCATGTGCATGAACACATACACACATGTGGACACTCCCATACACAACCACACACATGCACACATTTGCATGGACAAAAGAACACACATACAAAAAAATTTATAAACACATGAACACAAACACTTTGACATGCACACACATACATGCACATGAACACACAAACTCATGCACATCCAAATACACTTGCATGCACACACAAGTAGTAACATAGAGGTACACACACTCACACACTTCCATCCATAGATGCACACATGCACACAAGCAAAACATGCACAAAAATAAACACATGAACTCACATACAGGCAAACACATGCATACACTTGCACACATACACACACGTAATCTCATATGAACACCAACACATTTACACACACGTATACACACATTCAAACATGCACACACATACACACACACACACAAACATTTACACACACACTTGCACCCTTACTCACACAAGCCCATGAACATGCACACAGACGTGTGCTAAGGAACAAACACACAAATACACATGCATATGCATAAGCACAAATGTGCACATGCGCAAGTTAGTATTACGCATGCACACCTATAGGAACATGCACCTAAGCACATACGAACACACACACACACACATGCACACATGCATGCACATACATTTGCCCATCTACAAGAATGCACATATGCACACACACACACACACATACACATACAGATGTATACACAGGCATGCATATGCATGCACATAAGTAAACACAAACCCACAAACACATACACACACACACACATATGCACACATGTGCACACAACACAAAAACACATGGACGCACAAATGCACACGTAGACACATACATGCAAACAAATAAACACACACATCCAAAGATGCATAAAATATACAAATGCATACATGCACACACAGGCACATGTGTGCACACATATATACACACAAGGATAAAGAATGACATGCACACACATAAACAAGCTCACACAAACACATGCATACACATCCAAACTAACACTCACACACAAATCTATGAACATGCACACGACCATCCATGCATATGCACAAACACATGCATGCATGCACAGAAACATACACACGTCACACATGTGTGCCTATGCACACACATGTGCACACACAAACACACGCATGCATGCACACATGCACACATGCACAAGCAAAACATGTACATACACACAAATGCATACATATGAATAAGTAAATGCACACGTGCACCCAATCCTACAAACACACATGCCGGCAAACACATACATACACATACATGTACATATGTTACACGAAGACAAACATACACACACTTACACACAAGCACATACAATAGCACAAATATGCACATGCATGGGCACAAGTAGACATAAATGCAAGCACGAGTACACAAACACTTGTGTACCCACATACACAGACATGTACACACGTGCATGCATGCATGTAGATAGACATGCACACAAAAACACAAAAGTACACATGCACGCACATATGCACACTTACACACACATAAACACGTAGACACATACACTCACAAAAAAGTGCACAAACCCTCGCACACATATGCAAAATGCCTACAGTAAACACGCATATACACTCACTCAAAGCCAAGTACATGTGCATGAATGAGCATGCACATATGCATAAAAGCACAAACACACTTGCACACATATAGAAACAATACACATAATTAAGAATAATGCACACACATACACACATCTACATTTGTATTCACACACACACAATCAAATGTAAACACACACATGAGAATATGCATGCACATGCACACACACATACAAACATATGCACAAAGATGTACACACACATGCATATACATGCACACGCATACACAGGTACGCACACTCTTACCTATACATGTAGACACACACACACAAGCACATGCACACACACACACACATACACATGCATACACAAACACATGCACACACACACACATGCACATGCACACAAGCACAAGAGCATGCATGTGCAAACAAACACACAAAAATATGCATACACATATGCATGCACCTGAACACACATATGCACATACACACACACAATCATATGCACAAAAGAGCACACACAACTGAAGCTCACAAACACATGCATTTCCATATGCATATATACACTGATAGACATGAACTCACACATAAAGACAAACATGAATATTCACATGCATAGGAAAGCACACATGCACATAAGAACACATGTGCATGTGCACTAGTTTGTCCAAACACATGAATACACAACCATGCATATGCATACACACACACACACTTACATGCACCCACAAGCATAGATAAACATGCTTACACATATAAATAGAAAGACACACACATGGTCACACAAACACAAAACCAGCATGCATATGCACAGACACTAGCAAACACACACACAGTCACAGTCATAAGCATAAACACGTACACAAAGAAATGCATAGACATCTATATGCAAACACATAAGTAAACATGGAAGAATACACACATACACACACATACCCATGCACACACATGCACATGCACACATGCATAGACATACATGCACACACACACACACACACTCTGCACATGCATACACGTACAAACACTAACATGTCGACACACATAGGCGCAAAGATACACATGCACAAACATCCATACACACGTACACACACATGTTGATAAACACACAAATGAATGTAAATGCACCCTTGCCAACACACACATATGCATACACAACCACATCCATGTGCATGCTAATAGATAGACAAGCACATATATATACACATACAAACATGTATATACACACACATACACATGTTAAAACATGTGCACACACACATGCATACACGCTCACATGAATGTACACACATACACGCACCTATAGATACCATCATACACAAACTTCTCTCACACATACATATAGATGCACATGCACATGCATAAACACACACATACTTACACACAAATGCACATGCACAAACATATATGCACATGAACAGACATGCATGAGCATGCAAACATGCTCACATTCATAATGCACACATACACAAATGCACTTGAACATATTAATGCACACACACACACAAGTAGATGTACTTATACACACATGCACACCACAAAAACACATATATACACTAAAACATAGGCATGCACACACACGAGCATGCACATGCAGACATCAACACATGGACACATTTCCGAACACTATAGCACACACACATATACACATGCATGCATGCACTCACATAAGCACACACACATGCTCACATGCACACACATGCACACATATCCACATTGTTATATGCACACACACACACACACAGGTACACACATATGTGTGCACACACCTACACACACTCATTTTCACATACTAACACACAAAAAGTAGCAACATATCCACATATACATGCACATACACATACACAAGAACTTATACATGCTTGTACACACACACAAACATGCATACAACACATGCATGCATAGACACATACAAACACATGTGAATTGAAGCACTCGCATGCACACACACACACAAACAAATGCATGCACTTACATAAACACAAATGCACATGGACACAAACACACACAAACATGTAGAAGCACATTCACACATACAAGCATAGAAACACACACATGCATTCACACAAGAACATGCTTGTTTAGACTTATACACATAGATATGAACACTTATAGACACACACACACACAAAAACACAAGCATGCATGCACAGTCACACACACATACAAACACATGCAAATGTATGCACACTCTTAAACGTGAACACAAGCACATATGTTCATATGCATGCACACACACCCTTACATGCACACGGATGCCAAATTAAACATGTGCTCGCACACACAAACACACATGCATGCACACATTCACATACACACTCGTGCACACACTGACCCAAACTGATGCACAATTCACATGCATACCCACATAGACACATGCATACAATCTCACACACATGAATACACACATTCATGCAAGCATGCCCATCGTACACGCCCATAGACAGACACATGTAGATGCACACACTTGAGGGCATAGACACACAAACATGTACTTACGCATAGTCACAAACACATATTCACATGCATGTGTACCCATGCACGCACATGTACACACACATGCACACACTCACATGCATACATGCACACCCAACACACACATGCACAAACACGAAAATATGCAATTTCAACATTCAAATACACACACACACATATGCACATAAATCTAGTCACACACACATGAGCTGACATAAATGCACTCACATGCATGAACACACACATTGGTGTAGAAGCTCATACACCTACAAACACACACATAAACATACACACAAGTATACACACGTATGCTTGCAAGTATGCATGCATATCTATAAGATGCTAGTGCACACACATACAAACATACATAAGAATTTACACATACAAAAAAGTGCATACACACACACAAATGCATGCACCCATAATAACACAAACATACACACACATACACATGTTTTCCTACACACACACATAGACAAATGTACACACACGTGCAAATAAAACTCACACAAATCAACACAAACATACATACATACACACACACATGCATACACACACACATATGCACAAACCTGCATGCACACATGCACACACAGAACAACACACACCCACACATATGCACACACACACACCCACGCACACATGTAGACAAACATGCACACATATGCTCAAACATACACACAAGCAGGAACACACATACTCTTATGCACACACACGCACAAATGAACTCACACATAGGCACATGCACACACACCCATACACACACAAATTCTTGCACATTTGCATGCCCACACACACATATAAACATTCACACAAAACTCACAAACAAGTGCACACACACAGACATATGCATGCACACACACACACAACCACGTGCTCACGCACATGCACACACCCATGCATACACTTGTTCCTGTGCAACCATACATGCCAACACATATGAATGCATACAAACACACACATTTGCATAAACACACACAAGACGCACACATGACAACATACATACACATGCCCATGCATGCACACATGCATGCACATAGATACACACAATCACACATGCGTATACACACATGTGCACACCCAAACGTAGGCACAAACACATTCACAAGTATGTATATATACACTCATACACACAAACACATACATGTAAACATATACAGAAAAATATGCACCCACACAAGTATATAAGCACACACACAAACTCACACGTGCACACTTGAATATATACATATGAACATATGTGAGTGCACGCACACACGCATAGGCACACACACACATGCATAAGCAAACACTCACAGACACATGCACAAGCACACATATGCATAAACAAGCAAGCATGCATCGACAACTAAAACTCACACACATGCATACTTACTTGCATACATGTGGATACTAACATGCACAAATGTGTGTAGAAACACTCATACACAAAAGCACAAATAGGAACACTCACATGAAAACACATGCACACAAACATGTAGACACACCTGCATTACAAACACAAGCACTTGATCACACACACATGCACAAACATGTGCCCATGTGCATGCACACATATGCACTCTTGCACATACACACACATGTGAACACCTAAACACATCCACACACATGAATACATAAGCATGTGCATATGCACTAATGCACAGACACCTTTGCACACATACACCCAAATAAACACAAACTCACATATGTAGGCACACACATGCACGTGCACATGCTTACATAAACAAACACATATACATGGATACACAAACACACACATTCTCATTCACACACACAACTACACACACGTACATACATGCATATGGATGTGGGCATACACACACATGCACATGGACACAACAAAACTTATGCACACACACTAACAAAGATATAGGAACACATACACACACACACAATCGCACACCAACACAAATGCCCACATGCACAAACATGCAAGCACAGGAACACACACACAATCCCAAAACCACACAAACACATATGCAACACTCGCATGCACAGCACACACACACACATACATGTACACGTACACACATGTGCATGCACACATGCATCGACTCACGTACACACGTAAGCACACACACACATATAGACACAAAATCACATGTTGTCATGCACATGCACATAACATGCATAGACACACATGCAAATATGTACATATACACACATACACACACACACATGTCTACACACAAGCACAAGTAGCACACACAAGCACACAAGTGCACGAGCATACAAAAGCATATGCATTTGTGCACATGCAAGCACACACATATGCAGAGATGCACACACATACACTCGCACTCACACATGCACATTCACACACATAGACACATACACAAGTGCATGCACATAACTACACACACACAAGTACACATGCACACACACTCATACACACCCTGACACATGCCCACCCACACATACAAACACTCACATACATAAAACACATAAGCATGCAAACAAGTGAGTGTACACACTTCATTTCATACATGCATGCTCCCACTCATAAGCACACTGACACACTAACATGCATTTATAGATGCACACTTATGTATACACTTGCATGCACACATACATTCCTGCACACAATCACAAGAATACACACACACACACATGACTACATGCACACAAGCATAGACACATGCAACCACACAAACATAAGTACATATACACACACTCATGCACACACACACACACAAATGCATACAAATGCACACACACAAATATAAGTAAATTTACATCAAAAAAGGCACTCATAAAAGTGCATAAACATGCACACATACACACAATCAAACACAAATATGCACACATAGACACATGTGCAGGCATGCATGCACACACACACACACATACTCACACACACACTTATATGTGTACACACATACATATGCACACTCACATTCAGACTCACACACACGCACTCACAAATAGAAAAGTCTATATATATGCACACATACACACAAACAAATACTCACACATAGGTGTGCACACACATGCACATGCACACATATACATGCACACATACACAAATGTACACACACTCATACACAAACATAAACACACATACAAGCCCCTACACATGCTAGCATACACATGCACATACACAAATATGCATACATTTATACATGCACACACATAAATGCACAAATATATGCATGAATGCTTACATACATGCAAGCACATGCTCACATGTACACAAACACTCACAAGCACACACTCGCTCACATGCAAACACACATACACACATGCCTGCATGTGCACGCACACTCACATACACACACATATGCATACACACATAAACACATGCACACACACATGCACACACATGCACATACATATACACAAACACACTCACATTCACATGTATACCCATGTGCACTAGCACACACATATGCACACACATGCACTAACACATATGTGCATATTGACACACATGTACATGGACACAAACAAGCAAACACAAGTACACACACTTGCATATAATCCTATAGACACATGCACATGCACACATTAACATACAAAAGCAAGCACCCACACACACTTGTGATCGTATGCACACACGCACAGACATGCACTTATGCACAGCCTCATACACTTGTATACATACAAATACCCACACTCACAACTATACACCCGAACACATACACACATGCACACTCACACACGAACACACAGGTGCATACATGCAAATGCATAAACACACACACATATGCATACATGCATACACACACACATACACATAAGCACACACACAAACTCATGTCAATAAACATGCACACACACATGCACGAATCGACACATGTGTGCAACCACACTTACATAAACAAATGCACCCATAATCATACACTGGTAACCACATGCACACATACGAGCAAATGAGCTATTTATACTCATAGATGCACACATGTGCACACACATTCGCACGTGCATATGTTCACATAAGCACATACACATGCAAATGCATGTACACACAAACACAGTTTTGCATGCACATACACACACACAGACATGCATACAAACACAAACATACAAGCACATACACACATGCTTAGACAAACACACACCATGCATATGTATGCACACAAATGCACTTATGTAGTGTCACACACTCTTACACACATGCACACCCACATGTACACATGTAAGCACACACATACATGGACAAGCACAAACACATAGGCATATAGGCACATGAACAAATGCACACATTCAATTATGCAAACGTGGCTAACATACATGGACACAGCTAGCATAGGCACTTGCACATGCACACATACATGCTCACACAAGCACGCACATATGCACATCCATACACACACACACACACAAAAACATACACATGCAAACAATGCACCCTCCCACATCCAAAGACACATACAAACCCATATATGCATGCACACACCCACACACACACAAAGAAACAAACACATATGCACACAGAAGCATGAATACATAGGCAGGCACACCTAATTACACTCATGCACATACACATTTACACACACACAACCACACAAGCACAAACACACACACATAACCACACATGCACAGACATACACATAAACACAAACACAAAGACATACACATATGCATGTGCTCACATAGACACATGCATGCATGCACATAAGCACACACCTACACATGCATACACATGTAGAAACACATTAAAATACTCACACATGAACACACTCACACACACACACACACCATGCACACATGTACAAACATATAAACACATGCACATGCACACACACACTCTAAAACACAACCACAAACACATACACAAGCATGCCCACACACTAATGCATGCACACTACATACACACCCATGCACAAAAACATAAACATACACACACATGCAAATGTACACATGAACATGCACATACACACACACACACATACATGCACTGACACATAAACACACATACACACATAGGCACCCATACATGAACACACACATGAACACAAAGACACACCTACATACATGCACAAATGCACATACATGCACGCACACACACACACAAAGACGAAGACAAGGACATAAACATGCTTACACCCACACGCATGTGTGCATGTACACACACACAAAAAATCAAACACACATACAAGCACTTACAAACATAAAAACACTATCACATGCATGTACCCACACACTCAAATATGTGTGCGTACTTGCACACATGCACACACATGCACTTGAACACATATTGACAAAACCAAATCTCACACACAGATATGCACACACATGCACAAATGCACATACAAACACCTACACAAATGCACACACAAGATGACACACACATAGACATACGAACATGCACAACGACAAACACACCTACATGCATGGAACCACACACATGCACCCACAAACTCACACAAGCATTTACACACACACACACAGTACACAAATAGCATGACCACCTATACATAT
The DNA here is from genome assembly GCA_023846275.1 of Vanilla planifolia. Lineage (NCBI taxonomy): Eukaryota > Viridiplantae > Streptophyta > Magnoliopsida > Asparagales > Orchidaceae > Vanilla > Vanilla planifolia. The sequence continues at coordinate 1,735,781 of JAIUJO010000105.1, forward strand.
GCATAAGCACACACTCATACATGCACAAACAAGCTAACATGCACAAATGCACACATACACACACATACACACACACACTCATATGCACGTAATTGTGCAAATACACATAGGCACACAAACATGCATATACATGCAAATAAAAATACGTGCACATACACACATGCAAGCACGTATGCACAACACATACAAAAATTTATAGTCACAAAAAGCAAGTGCAAACACACATGTACACATGTGTACACAAACACATGTACACACACTCAAGCACTTGTGCACAAATACACAAACATTCAAACACACATCCACAAATGCTCTCTCTCACACACACATGCAAACAAACACACACAAATATACACTAACATACACATGCACAAATACTCACATGCATGTGTACACACCCTAAAACTCTTGTCCACATACACATAAATACACACATGCATGCACTTATGCACATGCACAAATACAAACACTCATGCACAAAGACATAGAGTCATACATACACATGTGTACACAAGCACACGCATAGTCATGCACACACAAGCATGCATCACCATACTCATGCATGCATATGCTAGCACACACAAAGATGCATGAACACACACTCATGCACATATACACACGTAGAAGCACACGCACATGTACATGCACACATGAACAAAGGTGCACACCCACATGCATTCACACAAACAACTACACACACCCACACACACACATGTATGTGTTCTTCCCCACACATTCATACAAACAAACTCTCATGCATACACAAATGTACACCCACATATATGCACCCATGCACACACATGCATGAGCAGACGTACACAAATGAACATACCCACGTACACATGTTCACACACATGCATACTGATTCATATGCATGCAAACACAAATGCATAAACACATGTAGGCACACACACACATGCACAAACACACACACACACACACATAAATAAGTATACATGCATGCAAGTAGGAACACACAAATCTACACACATGCATGCAAACATGCTCACACACATACGTGCATGCAAACATACACAAAAGCAACCATGCACATGCCCACATACATACACATGCTCACAATCACACAAACACAAAAACACACACACAGATACACACATATGCACACATACACGAGCATACATGCACATGTATAGGTACACACAGACAAACACTCATGCCCTTTCACACACACACACAGATGCACACCTATATGCATACACAAATAGAATCACAAATGCATAAATATACACAAACACATATACACACATGCACACTCACACACACATAAAAACACTAGCATGCATGCTCACACGCACATGTAGACACATACATATGACCATATACTCACACACATGCACATGAACATTCATACATAGCCACATGTGCACACATGCATGTATGTATGCTTATGCACACATAAACAAGTACACACACATACATACACATGCAAGCATATATGCCTATATGCATCCACACAATCAAACATTTACTCACTCACATATGCAAAAAAAACATGTGCACCTATGCAAACACACCTGTGTAAACATCCACACATGCACATGCACACACACTACATACATGCAATGGCACCATGCACGGACAGACACATGCACAAGCACACACAAACACACACACACACACACACTTACACATACATGCAATGACACCACACATGGATAGACACAAGCACACATACACACACAAATGTACATATAATTATATGTGCACCAACATGAATGCATGCGTTCTCATGCACATGCACACACACACACATACATGCCCATGCACAAGCATGCAAACACATGCATCGATTTACATATATGCACAAATATACTTGCACACAATCACAAAGATGCACACACACACACTCACTCACGAACATGCACACTCATACATGCTCACACATATGAACAAACGAATGAACACAAGCATGCATGCACAAACACACACACACACAAACACACAAGCACACACACATGCACTAATGCAAAGATGCATGCACTCATACAGATACACAAACACATACCAAAATGTACACATGTGCACGTAAACACACATATACACATAAACACACGGGTGCATACATATAAATGCATATGCACAAATACAAAAGCACAAACACACATAAACACATGCATATACCTGCATGAAGATGCACTCACACACACACATGCACATATGGACCACATGTAGACACATACATTTACAAATACACACTTGCACACGTGCATTCACACATGTTCCAACAAACATATGTAAGCACACACTCACAAACTCAAATGCACAAGCACACACTCACACATGCATGTATGAACACATACACACACATACATAGATACTCCTAAATCACACATGCATAATGATGCACATACACACAAGCATGCACCTATGCACAAATTGACTAATGCAAGCAAGCACACATGCATATGCATAAACCCACACACACACATAAACATTCACACACCCACATATGCAGACACACACACAAGCTCACGTATGCAAACACATGCACATACACATTACTCATACACGAATACACACACACACACACATAAACACACACATGCACTCACACACATGTATAGAAACATGAACATGTACACGCACACATAAACACACACACACATACATGCTTGAAACCAAAAATATAGATATGTGAATAGACACATGCACACATAGGAGCATAAACACATGCACACACATGAACACACACATGCACAAATGCAAAGATGCAAGCACACATATACAAACACATACCCAAATGTACACAAGTGTACGTATATACACGAGAGGACACTCATACAAATATACACACACATGCATACATATAAATGCATGTGCAAAAATAAAAAAGCACAAACACACATAAACACATGCATATACATGCATGAAGATGCATTCAAACACACATACATATGCACATGTAGACCACATGCAGACACATACATGTACAAACACACACTTGCACACATGCATTCACACATGTACCCGCAAACATATATAACCACACACACTCACAAACTCAAATGCACAAGCAAACACACTCACACATGCATGCATGCACACATACATAGACACAAACATAGATACTCACAAATACACACATGCATAAAGATGCACAAACAAACAAGCATACACACACGCACAATTAAACTAATGCAAGCAAGCACACATGCACATGTTTCTATGCATATGTGTTAGTGAATGTCTATGTTTCTGTGTGTGTGTGTATTCGTGTGTGAGTAGTGTGTATGTGCATGCTCATGTTTGTGTATGAATGTGCATGTGTGTGTGTGCATGCATGCAAGAGTGCATGTGTTTACATACTTGGGCTTGTGTGTGTCTACATATGTGGGTGTGTGAGTGTTTACACGTGTGTGTGTGGAGAAGAAGAAGAGGAGAAGGAAGAAGAAGAAGAAGATGATGATGATGAAAAGGAAGAAGAAGGACAAGAAGTAGAATAAGAATAAAAAGAAGAAAAAGAAGAGGAAAATGAGGAAGAAGAAGATCAAGATCATGAGGGGGAAGAAAGAAAGAAAAGGAAGAAGAAGTGGAAGAAAAGGAGGCAGAAGAAAAAGAAGAAGAGGTAGATGTGGGAGAAGAAGAGGATGAAGAAGAGGAAGAAGAACAAGAAGAAAAAAAAATAGAGGAAGAAGAAGAAGTAGAAGAAGAAGAAGAAGGAGCAGAATAAAAAGAAGAAGTAGAAAAGGAAGAAGAGAAAGAAGAAGAGGCAAAAGCAAAAGGGAAAAGAGATGAAGAAGAATAAGATGAAGGAGAAGAAAAATAAGAAGAAGAACAAGTAATAGAAGAAGGCAGAAAAAAAGTGGAGCAAGAAGAAGAGGAAGAGGAGGAAGAAGAACAAGAAGAAGAAGGGGAAGAAGAGGAATAAAAGGAGGAAGATGAATAAGTTGTAGAAAAGGAGAAGAAGAAGAAGAAAAAGAAGAAAAAGAAGAGGAAGATGAACAAGAAGATGAAGTAGAAGATGAAGAAGAAAAAGAAGAAGAAGAAGAAGAAGAAGAAGAAGAAGTAGTAGAAGAAGAAGAAGAACGTGAAGAAGAAGAACAAAAGGAAGAAGAAGAATCGGATGAAGAACAAGAAGAAGAGGGCAAAGAACAAGAAGAGGAAAAAGAAAAAGAAGAGGAACAAGAGGAATTAGAAGAAGAAGAAGTAGTAAAAGTAGTAAAAGAAGAACAAGAAGTAGTAGTAGTAGAAGTAGTGCTAGTGGTAATAGTAGAAGAAAAAGAAGTAGAAGAAGGATAAGAAGAAGAAGAGGAGGAAGAAGAAGAATAGGTAGAAGAAGAAGATGTGCAAAAGAAGATGAAGAGGAAGAAGAAGAAGTATAAGTGGAAGAAGAAGAAGAGAAAGAAGAGGAATGAGTGGAAGAAGAAGAAGAAGAAGAAGAAGAAGAAAAAGAAGAAAAAGAGATAGAAAAATATAAGAAGAAGAAGTAGAAGAAGAAGAAGAAGAAGAAGAATATGAAGAAGAAGAAGAAGTAGAAGAAGATGAAGAAGAACGAGAAGATGACGATGGATTATAGATTAAGGAGGGTAGGCCTAGGCTATAGGGATTAGTTATTAGAGATTAGGAATAAAGGATTTGAGTGATAAGAATTTGGGATTAGGGATTAAGGATTAGGGATTCGACATTACGTATTAGTGATTAGGAATTATGAATTAAGGTATAGTTATTACCCCTAAAGTTTAAGGATTATAGATTATGGATTAGGGAATAAAGAATAGGGATTAGGGATTAGTAATTATGGATTAAAGTTTAAAGGATTAAGAATAAAGATTAAGGATAAGGGATTTAGGGTTAAGGATTTGAGCTTAGAAATTAGAAATTAGAGATTAAAGATTAGGGCTGAGGGATTAGAGATTAAGGGATTAGGACTTAAAGATTAAGCATTAAGGATAAAGGAATAAAGATTAAGGATTAGAGATTAGGGATTAGGGAAGAAGAAGAAGAAGAAGCTAAAGTAAAAGAAGTAGTAGGAGTAGAAGTAGAAGAAAAAGAAGTATTAGTAGTAATAGAAGAAGAAATAGTGGAAGAAGAAGAAAAATAAGGAGAATAAGAAGAAGGAGAAGAAGTAGAAAAAAATGGAGGAGAAGATGAAGAAGAAGGAGAAGGAGAAGAAGAAGAAGAAGAAGAGAAGAAGAAGATGATGAAGAAGAAGAAGAAGAAGAAGAAGTTGATGAAGAAGAAGAAAAAGAAGAAAAAAAAGAAGACAAAGAAGAAGAAGAAGAAGAAGAAGAGGAAGAAGAAAAGCAAGACGAAGAAGAAGAAGATGATGATGAAGAAGAGAAAGAAGAAGAATAGGAAGAAAAAGAAGTATAAGAACAAAAAGATAATGACGAATAAGAGGATGAAGAAGAAGAGGAAGACGAGAAAGAAGAGGAAAAAGAGGACTATGAAGAACATGAAGATGAGGAGGAAGAAGAAGAAGAAAAGGAAGAAAAGAGGAAGTAGTAAAGGAAGATGAAGGGGAGGAGGAAGAAGAAGAGCAAGAAGAAGAACAGGAAGAAGTGCAAGAAGAAAAGAAAGAAGAAGAGAAAGAACAAAAATAAGAAGAGGAGGAAGTAGAGAAAGAAGAAGATGAAGAAGAAGAGGTAGAAGTAGAAGATGAAGAGGAAGAAGAAGAAGAAGAAGAAGGGGAAGAATAGGAAGAAAAAGAGGAAGAATGCAAAGAGAAAGAAATTGAAGAAGAAGAGGAATAAGGAGAAAAAGAAGAAAAAGAAGAAGAAGGAGAAGGAAAAAAGTAGAAGTAAAGAAAGAAGAATAGGAGGAAGAAGAAGAAGAAGATAAGGAAGAAGAAGGGGTAGAAGAGGAACAAGAGCAGGAAGGAGGAGAAGAAGTAGTTGAAAAAGAACAAGAAGAAGAAAAAGAAGAAGAAGAAGAAGAAGATGAAGGAGAAAAGGAAGAAGATGATGAAGAAGAAAAGGAAGAAGAAGAAGAAAGAAGAATAAGAAGAGAAAGAAGAAGAAGAGGAAGAAGAAGAAGAAGAAGAAGAAGAAGAAGAAGAGGAAGAAGAAGAAGAAAAGGAAGAAGAAGAAGAGGAAGATGAGGAAGAAAATGAAGAAGAGAAAGATGAAGAATAAGAAAATGAGGCAAAACATGAAAAAGAAAAGGAAGACAAAGAGGAAGAAGAAGCGAAAGAAGAAGAGGATGAAGAGGAAGAACAACATGAAGAAGGAAAGGAAGAAGTTCAAGAAGGAGTAGAAGAGAAAGAAGAAGAAGAAGAAGTAGAGGAAGAAGAAGGCGAAGAAGAAGAGCAAGAAGCAGACAAAGAACAAGAAGAAAGAGAAGAAGAAGAACAAGAAGAAGAAGAAGAGGAAGAAGAGGATGAAGAAGAGGTAGAAGGTGAAGAGAAAGAAGATGAGGAAGAAGAGGAAGCAGAAGAAGAAGAAGAAGAAGAAGGGAGAAAAAGAAGTACAACAAGAAGAAGAAGAGGAAGAGGAAGAAGAAGAAGAAGAGGAAGAAGAAGAAGAGGAACAAGAGGAACAAGATGAGGAAGAAGAAGTAGTGGAGAAAGACAAAGAAGAAGAAGAAAAAGAACAAAAAGAACTGGAAGAACTAGAAGATGAAGTAGAAGATGAATGACCAGGAGAAGAACAAGGACAAGAAGAAGAAGAACAAAAAGAAGAAGATGAAGGAGAGGAGGAGGAAGAAAAGGAAGAAGGGGAACAAAAGAAAGATGAAGAAGAAGTAAAATAACAAAAAGTAGAAGAAAAGTAAGAAGAAGAAGAAGAAGAGGAATAAGAAGAAGTGGAAGAAGAGGAACAAGATGAGGAAGAAGAAGTAGTGGAGAAAGAAAAAGAAGAAGAAGAAAAATAATAAAAAGAACTGGAAGAAGAACAAGAAGATGAAGTAGAAGATGAAGGACTAGGAGAAGAACAAGGACAAGAAGAAGAAGAAGAAGAAGAAGAACAAAAAAGAAGAAGATGAAGAAGAGGAGGAAGAAGAAGAAGAAGAAGGGGAACAAAAGAAAGATGAAGAAGAATTAAAATAACAAGAAGAAGAAGAAAAATAAGAAGAAGAGGAAGAAGAGGGAGAAGAAGTTGTAGTAGAAGAAGAAGGGGAAGAAGTAGAAGAGGAAGAAGAAGAAGAACAAGTAGAAGAAGGAGAAGAAGCTGAAGAAGAACAGGTAGAAGAAGAAGAAGAAGAGGAGGAAGAAGAAGAAGAAAAACAAGCAGATGAAGAAGGAGAAGAATAAGTAGACGAAGAAGTGGAGGAAGAAAAAGAACAAGAAGAAGATGATGATGATTAAGAAGTAGAAGTCAAAAAAGAAGGAGGGGGAGTAGAAGAAGAAGAAGAAGAATAATAAGGGAATGAAGTAGAGGAAGAAGAAGAAGAAGATGAAGAGGAGGAGGAAGAAAAGAGAAGAAGAAGAAGAAGAAGCAAAACAATTAGAATTAGAAGAAGAAGAAGAAGAAGAAGAAGATGAAGAAGAAGGAGACGAAGAAGAAGAAGAAGAAGAAGAAGAAGAAAATGTAGAAGAAGAAGAAAAAGAAGAAGTGGAAGAAGAAAACAAAGAAGTAGAAGAAGAAGAAAATGATTGAAAATAAGAAGAATAAGAAGAAGTGGAAGAAGAAGAAGAAGAAGATGAAGAAGTAGAAGTAGTAGTAGTAGAAGAATAAGAAGAACAAGAAGAAGAGAAAGAGGAAAAGGAAGAAGAAGAACAAAAAAAACAACAACAAGAAGAAGAAGAGGAAGAAGAAGGAGAGGAAGAAGAAGATTAAGAAGAAGAGGAAGATGAATAAGAAGAAGAAGAAGAGGAAGAAGAAGAAGAAGAAGAGGAAGAAGAAGAAGAGGAAGACAAAGAGGAAGATGAGGAGAAGAGGTCGAAGAGGAACAAGAAGATGAGGAGGAAGAAGATGAAGAAGTGGAAGAAGAAGAGGATGAAGAAGAAGTAGAGGAAGAAGAAGAGCAAAAGATATATAAGAAGTGGAAAAGAAGAAAAGGAAGAAGAGGAAGAGGAAGAAGAAGATGATGAAGAAGAAGTAGAGGAGGAAGAAGAAGAAGAAGAACAGCAAGTGGAAGAAGAAGTTGAAGATGAATAAGAGGAAGATAAGGATAATATGAAGTAGAAGAATAAGAACTTGTGGAAGAAGATGAAGAGGAGGAGGAAGAAGAAGAAGAAGTAGAACGAGAGGATGATGTAGAAGAAGAGGATAAATAGAAAGAAGAAGAGGAAAAGAAGAAGAAGAAGGAGAGGAAGAAGAAGAAAAAAAGGAAGAAGAAGAAGAAGATGATGAAGAAGAGGAGGAAGAAGAAGAAGGAGAAGAAGAAGTACAAGAAGAGTAAGAAAAATAGAAGAAAAAGAAGAAGTAGACAAAGTAAGAAAAGAAGAAGAGGTAGAGTAAGAAGAAGAAGAAGAGAAGAAGAGAAGAAGTAAAAGAAGAAGAGAAACATGAAGAAGACTATGAAGAAGGTGAATAGGAAGATGTAGAAGAGGATGAAGAGGAAGATGAGGAAGAAGAAGTTGAAGAAGAAGAAGAAAAAGAAGAGAAACAAGAAGACGAATCTGAAGAAGATGAAGTAGAAGAAGGAGAATGAAAGGAAGAAGAAGAAGAAGAAGAAGAAGAAGAAGACGAAGAAGAAGAATATGAAGAAGAACATGAAGAAGAAGATGGGTTATGGATCATGGAGGGTGGGCTTAGGCATTATGGTTTAGTTAATAGAGATTAAGGATTAGGGCTTATAGATTTGAGTGATAGAGATTATGGATTTAAGATTAAGGATTAGGGATTAGAGATTAGGTTTTAGGGATTAGGGATTAGTTATTACGACTAGGGTTTAGGGATTAGAGATTAGGGATTAAGGTATAAGGGATTAGAGATTTGGGATTAGAAAGTAAGGATTAAGAATTATGGATTAAATATTTGGGGATTAAAAATGAGAATCAAGGATAAGAGATTTAGGGTTTTGAATGAATGATTAGGTATTTGGGAGTAGAGATTAGAGATTAAGGATTAGTGATTCATGATAAGGGATTAAAGATTAGGAATGAGGGATTAGAGAATTAGGGACTAGGTCTTAAAGTCAAAGCTTTGAGGATTAGGGATTAAATATTAACGACTATAGATTAGGGATTAGGGAAGAAGAAGAAGAAGGAAAAGAGGAAAAACTAAATGAAGTAGAAGACGAAGAAGTAGAAGAAGAACAACAAGAAGAAGAAGTATTTGTAGTGGTAGTAGAAGAAGAAAAACAAGAAGAAGGAGAAGAAGAAGAAGAAGAAGAAGAAGTAGAAGAAGAAAACGTTGGAGGAGAAGATGATGAAAAAGGAGAAGATGAAGAAGAAGAAAAGAAGAGGAAGAAAAAGAAGAAGAAGAAGAACAATAAGAAAAGTAGTAGAAGAAGAAGAAGAAGAAGAAGAAGATGATGATGATGAAGAAGAAGAAGAATATAATGTTGAAGAAGAAGAAGAACAAGAGGAGGAAGAAGAAGATAAGATGAAAAGAAGAAGAATAATAAGAAGAAGAAGAAGAGATAAAGGAAGAAGAAGAGGAGGAGGTGGAGGAAGAAGAAGAAGAAGAAGAAGAGGAAAAAGAGGAAGAAGAGAAAGAAGAAAAACAAGAAGATGAGGTGGAAGAAGAAGAAAAGGAAGAAGAAGAGGAAGAAGAAAAGAAGAAGTAAAGGAAGAAGTAGAAGGAGAAGAAGAAGAAGAAGGAGAAGAAGAAAGAGGAGGAGGAGGAGGAGGAGAAGAAGAAGAAGAGGATGATGATGAAGAAAATCAAGGAGTAGAGGAAGAAGAAGAAGAAGAAGAAGGAGAAGACGACAAAGATGAAGAAGAATAAGATGAAGAATAAGTAGAAGAAGTAGGAGAGTAGAAGAAGAAGAAGAAGAAGAAAGAGAAGGAGAAGAAGTGGAAGAAACAAAACAGTAAAGAAGAAGAATAAGAAGAGAAGGAAAAGAAAGAAAAGAAGAGAAGAAGAAGAAGAAGAAGAAGAAGAAGAAGAGGAAGAGGGGGAAGAAGAAGAAGTAGAAGAAATAAAAAAGAAGAAGAAGAGGAAGAAGAAGAAGAAGAAGAAGGTGAAGAAGAACAAGCAGAAGAAGAAGGAGAAGAAGAAGTTGAAGAAGATGATGAAGAAGAAGAAGAAGTCAAAGGAAGAGGAGAAGAAGAAGATGAAGTAGAAGAAGAAGAGGAAGAAGAAAAACAAGAAGATGAAGAAGTAGAAGAGGAGGGGGAGGACGAAGATGCAAAAGTGGAAGAAAAAGAAGAAGTAGAAGGTTAGGAGGAAGATGAGGAGAAGTGGACGAAGAAGAAGAAGATGGGGAGGAAGAAGAAGAAGAAGGGGAAGAAGAAGAAGAAGAAGAGGACGAAGAAGAAGAAGGGCAAGAAGAAGATGTGGAAAAAGAGATAGAAGAAGATTAAAGCTAAATAAGAAGAAGAAGAAGAAGAAGAAGAAGAGGAAGGAGGAGAAGTAGTACTAGTAGAAGAAGAAGAAGAAAAGGAAGAAGAAGGAGAAGAAGAGGAAGAAGTCAAAGAAGAAGAAGAAGAAGAAGAAGATGAGGAGGAAGAAGAAGAAGAAGAAGTGAAATAAGAAGTAGATGAAGAAGATGAAAAAGAACAGGAAGAGGAAGAAGAGGACAAGGAGCAAGAAGAGAAATAAGAAGTAGTAGTAGAAGATGAAGAAGAAAAATAAGAAGATGAAGTAGAAGAAGGAAGAAGGAGAAGAAGGTGAAGAAGAAGAACAAGATGAAGAACATGAATTATGGATTTGGGAGGGTGCGCTTAATGATTAAAGATTTCTTGTTTGGGATTAAGGCTTAGGGAGGTAGGGATTAGGGATTGGAGATTAAGGATAAGAGATTAGAGATTAGGGATTAGGTATTAGCAATTAAGGATTATGAATTAAGGATTAGTGTTAGTGGCTAGAGTTTAGGTATTAGAGAATAGAGACTAGGGACTAGGGATTAGAGATTGATTATTAGTAATTATGGATTAGAGATCAAGGAATTAATAATAAGGATTATGGTTAAGTCATTCAAGACCAAGTATTAGGGATCAGAGATTTTGGATTAAAGATTAAGTATTAGAGATCCTGATAAAAGATTACAGAGTAAGGATGGGAAATTAAAGATTAAAGGTTTAGGTCTTAAAGATTTAGGACTAAGGATTATAGATTCGACATTAAGAATTTGGGCCTAGAGATTAAGGACTAGGGATTAGGGATAGAGATTAGGAGATAGGGATTAGGAATAAAGATATGGTAAGAAGAAGAAAACGAAGAAAAAGAAGAAGAAGAAGAAGAAGATGAACAAGAAGTGAAGAAGTTGAAGAAGAAGAAGAAGACATAGTAGTAGTAGTAGTAGTAGTAGTAGTAGTAGTAGTAGTAGTAGAAGAAGAAGAAGAAATAGAAGAAAAAGAAGAAGAAGAAGAAGAAAAAGGACAATAATAATAATAATAATAATTACAAGAAGAAGAAGAAGAAAAAGAAGAAGAAGAGGAAGAAGAAGAAGTAGATGAAGAAGGTGGATAAGAAGATGAAGAAGAAGAAGAAGACAAAGCAACAGAAGAAGAAGAAGAAGAAGAAGAAGAAGAAGAAAAAGAAGAAGAAGGAAAAGAAAAGAAGAAGAAGAAGAAGAAGAAGAAGAAGAGGAAGAAAAACATGAAGAAGAAGAAGAAGAAAAACCCAAAGAAGATGAAGAAGAAGAAGTAGAAGATGATGAAGATGATGATGATGAAGGAGAAGAAGATTAAGAAGAAGAAGAAGAAGAAGAAAAAGAAGATGTTGATGAAAAGAAAATGAAGAAGAAGAGAAAGAAGAAGAAAAGGAGGAGGAAGAAGAAGAAGAAGATGATGAAAAACAAGAAGAAGAGAAAGGAGAAGAAGAGAAAGGAGAAGAAGAGAAAGAAGAAGAAGATGAAGAAGAAGAGGAAGAAAAAGAAGAAGAATAAGAAGAAGAAGAAGATGAAGAAAAGGAAGGAGAGGAAGAAGTGGAAGAAGAAGAAGAAAAGGTAGAAGAAGTGGAAGAAGAAAAAGACGAAGAAGAATAAGTAGTTCAAGAAGATGAAATGGAAGAGGAGGAAGAAGCAGAGGAAGAGGAAGAATAGGAAGAAGAAGAAGAAGAAGAAGAAGAAGAAGAAGAAATAGAAGAAGAAGAAGGGGAGGAAGAAGAAGAAGAAGGAGATGTAAAAGGAGGAGAAGAAGAAGAAGAAGATGAAGAAGAAGAAAAGAAGGAAGAAAAAGAAGTAGAAGAAGAATATGAAGAAGAATAAAAGAAGATGCAGACGAAGAAAGAGGAGAGAAAATGAAGAAAAAGAAAGAGAAGAAGAAGAAGTGGAAGAAGAACAAGAGTAAAAGAAGAAGAAGAAAAAGAATAAAAGAAAAAAAGTGGAAGCATAGAAGAATAAGAAGAAGAGTAAAAAGAATAAGAAGAAGTAGAGTAGAAAAAAGAAGAAGAAGAGCAGAAGAAGAAGAAGAAGAAGTAAGAGGAGGAGAAGAAGAAGAAGAAGAAGAAGAAGAAGAAGTAGAAGGAGAAGGACAAGGGAAAGAAGAAGAAGAAGAAGAAAAACAAGAATAAGTAGAAGAAAAAGAAGAAGAAGAAGAAGAAGGAGAAGGAGAAGAAGAAGAAGAAGAAGAATAATAATAAGAATAAGAAGCAAAGGAAGAAAGAGAGGAGAAGAAGAAGAAGAGAAGTAGAAGTGGAAGAAGAAGAAAAGTAAAAAGAAGATGATGATGATGAAGAAGAAGAGAAGAAAAGAAGAAGAAGAAGAAGAGATGAAGAAGAAGAGTAAAAAGAGAAAGATAAAGAAGAAGAAGAACAAAAAAAAGAAGAAGAAGGAGAAGAAGAGAAGAAGAACAAGGAGGAGGAGGAGGAGAGGAGAAGAACAAGTGGAAAAGGAAGGCGAAGAGGAAGAAGAAGAAGAAGATGACGAGGTTGTAGAAGAAAAAGAACAAGGAGAAGTCAAGAAGAAGGAGAAGAAGAAAAAGAGGAAGAAGAAGAAGAAGAGGAAGAAGAGGAAGAAGAAAAAGGAGAAGAAGAAGAAGAGAAACAAGAAGAAAAAGAAGAAGATGATGAAGAGGAAAAAAAGAAGAAGAAGAAAAAGAAGAAGAAGAAGAAGAAGAAGATTAAAAAGAGGAAGAAGAAGAGGAAAAAGAGGAAGAAAAAGAAGAAGAAAAAGAAGAGAAAGAAGTGGCAAAAAAATAAGAAAAATGAAAGAAGAAGTAGATGAAGAAGAAGATGAAGTGGAAGAAGAGGACGAGGGGAAAAAGTGGAATATAAAGAATAAGCAGTACGACAAGAAGAAGATGAAGAGGTATTTTAAGAAGAAGATCATGTAAAAGAAGAAGATGATGATGATGATGAAGATGTGGAAGAAGAAAAAGAAGAAGAACAAAAAGAACAAAAAGAAGAAGGAGAACAAGAAATAGAAGAAGAAGAATAGGAAGAGGAAGAGGAAGAAGAACAAGAACAAGAAGAAGAATTGGAAGAAGATGAAGAAGAAAAATTGGAAGAAGAAGAAGACGAAGAAGATGATGATGATGATGATGATCATGATGATAAGAAGAAGAAGAAAAAGAAGAAGAAGAGGAAGAATGTGAAGAAGTAGAAGAAGATGAAGAAGAGGAGGTGGAATAAGAAGAAGAAGAGAAAGGGAAGAGGAAGATAAAAGAAGTGGAAGAAGAAGAAGAAGAAGGAGAAGAAAAAGATGAGGAGAAGAGCACGATGAGGAAAAAGAAGATGAGGAACAAGAAGATGAAGAAGAGGAAGAAGGGGAAGAAGAAGAAGAGGAGCAAAAAGAAGAGGAAGAATAAGAAGAAGAAAAAGAAGAAGACGAAGAAGTAGTAAAGGAAGAAGAAGATGAAAAGGAAGAAGAGGAACAAGAGGAGGAGGAAGAAGAAGTTGCTATAGAAAAAGAAAAAGAAGAAGAATAAAAAGAAGAAGAAGAAAAAGAAGATGAAGAACAAGAAGAAGGGAAGAGGAGGAAGAAGAAGAAGAAAAGAAAGAAGTAAAAGAAGAAGAGGAACAAGCAAAACAAAAATAAGGAGAAGAGGAAGAAGAAGAAGAAGAAGAGGAAGAAGTAGAGAATGTAGGGGAAAAAGAGGAATAAGAAGAACCAGAAGAAGAAGAAGAAGAAGAAGAAGAAGAAGAATTTTAAGTAGAAGATGAAGTAGAAGTAGAAGAAGAAGGTGATGTAGAAGATGTGGAAGAACTAGAAGAAGAAGAATAAATAGAAGAAGAAGAAAACGAATGAGGAGAAGAAGAAATAGAAGAAGAAGAAGAAGAGGAAGAAGAAGAAGAAGAAGATGAAGAACAATAGGAAGACAAAGTAGTAGAAGAAGAAGAAGAAGAAGAAGAAGAAGATGAAGAAGGAGAAGAAGATGAAGTATAAGAAGAAGAAGAAGAAGAAGAAGAAGAAGATTAAAAGAAAAAAGAAGAAGAAGAAGAGGAGGAATAAGAAGAAGATGATGAAGAAGAAGAGGAAGAGGAAGAAGAAGAAGAAGAAGAAGAGGAAGAAGCAAAAGAAGAAGAAGAAGAAGGAGAATAGGAAGACGAGGAGAAGAGGATAAAGAAGAAGAAGAAAACGAGGAGCAAGAAGAAGAAGCAGAGGAAGAAGAAGGAGAAGATGAAGAAGAAGAAGAAGAAGGTGAAGGAGAAGGAGAAGAAGAGTAAGAAGAAGCTAAAAAAGAAGAAGAAGAAAAAGAAGAAGAAGAAGGGGAAGAAGAAGAAGGAAAGAAGTAGAAGAATAGAAAGAGGAAGTAGAAGAGGAAGCAGTTGAAGAGGACAAAGAAGAACAAGAAGAGGAAGAAGAAGAAGAAGAAGAGGAATTAGGAAGAAGAAGAAGAAGATGAAGAAGAAGAAGTAGAAGATGAAAAAGAAGTAGTAGAAGAAGTAGACGAAAAAGAAGAAGAAGAAGAAGGAGAAGAAGATTAAGAAGTAGAAGAAGAATAATAAGAAGAACAAGAAGAAGAGGTTGAAAAAGAAGAAGAAGAAGAAGAAGAAGAAGCTGAAGAAGAAGAAGAAGAAGTAGAGGACATAGAAGAAGAAGAAGAAAAAGAAGTAAAAGTAAAAGAAGAAGCAGAAGAAGAAGAAGAAGAAGATGAAACATAAGGAGGAGGAGAAGAAGAAGAGCAAGAAGAGGGAGAAGAAGAAGTAGTAGAAGTCAATGAAGGAAGAGAAGGAGAGGAAGAAATAGAAGAAAAAGAAAAACAAGAAGACAAAAAAGTAGAAAAAGAATGAGAGGAAGAGTATGAAGAAAAAGAGAAGAAGAAGAAGGAGAATAAGAATAAGAAGAGGAAGAGGAACAAGAAGATGAAAAAGAAGTTGAAGAAGAAGACGAAGAAAGGGAAGAAAAACAAGAAGAAGAGGAATAAGAAGAAGTAGAGGAAGAGGAAGAAGAGGACGAACGTGAAAAAGAGGAATAAGAAAAAGTACAAGAAGAAGAAGAAGAAGAATTTTAAGAAGAAGATGAGGTGGAAGAAGAAGAAGAAGAAGAAGATGAAGAAGATGTGGACGAAGAAGAAGAAGAATATTAAAAAGAAGAAGAAAAAGAATAAAAAGAAGAAAAGAATAAAAACTAGAAAAAGAAGAAAAATAAGAAAAAATTGAAGAAGAAGATAATGATGAAGAAGACGAAGAAGAAAAAAAGAAGAGAAAGATGAGGAGAAGCGGACGAAGATGAAGAAGAAGGTGAGGACCAAGAAGAAGAAGAAGAGGAAGAAGAAGGGGAAGAAGAAGTGGAGGAAGAAGAATTTGAAAAAGAACAGGAAGAAGATGAAAACAAAGAAGAAGATGATGGGGAAGAAGAAGAACAGGAAGAAGAATTTGAAAAAGAAGAAGAAGAAGAAGAAGATGAAGGGAAGATGAAGAAGAAGAAGAAGTTGAAGAAGAGGAAGAATTAGAAGGATAGAAAGAAGAAGAAGAAGAGGAAGAAGTTGAAGAGGAAGAAGATAACAAACAAGAGGAGGAGGAAGAAGAAGAAGAAGAAGAGGAATTAGAGGAGGAAGAAGAAGAAGATAAAAAATTAAAAGAAGAAGAAGAAGAAGATGAAGAAGAATAAGAAAAAGAAGTAGTAGAAGAGGAGTAAGTAGAAGTAGAGGAAATATAAGAAGATGGAGAAGAAGAAGAAGAAGGAGACGAAGAAGAAGAAGAATAAGAAGAAGAAGAAGAAGAAGAAGAAGGAGATTAAGTGGTACAAAAAGAAGATGAAGATGAAGAAAAAGTAGTAGAAGAAGAAGAAGGAGAAAAGAAGAAGAAGAAGTAGAAGTGGAGGAGGAAGAAGAAGAAGAAAAAGAAGAAGAAGCAGAAGAAGAAGAAGAAGAAGAAGAAGAAGAAGAAAAAGAAGAAGAAGAAGAAGAAGAAGAAAAAGAAGAAGAAGAAGAAAAAAAGAAGAATAAGAGGAAGAAGAAGAAGAAGAAGTAGAAGAAGTAGAAGAGAAAGAAGACAAAGAAGAAGTAGAAGAAGAAGAAGAAAAAGAAGAAGAAGAAGAAGAAGAAGAAGAAAAAGTAGGATAAGAAGAAGAAGAAGAAGAATAAGAAGAAGAAGCAGAAATAATAGTAATAGTAGAAGAAGAAGCTGAAGAAGAAGAAGAAGTAGTAGTAGAAGAAGAAGTAGAAGAAGAAGAAGAAGAATAAGAAGATGAAGTAGTAGAAGTAAAAGAAGAAGCAGAAGAAGAAGAAGAAGAAGAAGAAGAAGATGATGATAAAGAAGAAGAAGGAGAAGAAGAAGCAGAACAAGAAGAAGGAGAAGAAGTAGTAGAAGAAGAAGAAGAAGAGGAAGAAGTAGAAGTTTACGAAGGAAGAGAAGAAGAAGAAGAAGATGAAGAAGAAGAAAAAGAATAGAAAGAAGAAGAGTAAAAAGAAGAAGAAGAAGAAGAAGAAGAAGGAGATGATGATGAAGAGGAAGAAAAGGTGTTAGAAGAAAAAATGGAAGAAGAAGAAAAAGAATAATAAGAGGAACAAGAAAAAGAAGAAAACGATGAAGAAAAAGAAGAAGAAAGAGAAGAAGAAGAAGAAGAAGAAGAAGAGAAAGGGGAAGAAGAAGAAGAAGGAGACGGGCAATTAGAAGAGGAAGAAGAAGAAGAGGAAGAAGAAAATGATGAAGAAGAAAAAGGGGAAGAAGATGTAGAAGAGGAAGAATTAGAGGAGGAGGAAGAAGAAGAAGAAATAGAAGATGAAAAAGTAAAACAACAAGAAGAAGAGGATGATAGGGAGAAGAGGTCAAAGAAGAAGAAGAAGTTGAGGAATAAGAAGAAGAAGAGGAAGAAGAAGAAGAAGAAGTTGAGGAAAAAAAAGAGGAGGAAGAAGAAGAAGAGGAAGAATAAGAAGAGGAAAAGATAAAAGAGAAGAAGAAATGAAGAATAGGAGGGAGAAGAATTAAAAGTGGAAGAAGTAGTAATAGTAATAGAAGAAGAAGAAGTAGAAGAATAAGAAAAAGAGAAAGATGAGGAGAAGTGGATGAAGAAAAGAGAAAAAAGAGAAAGAAGAAGAGGAAGAGGAGGAAGAAGAAGAAGAAGAGGAAGGAGAAGAAATAGAAGAGAAAGAGAAAGAAGATGAGGAAAAGAAGATTTGGAAGGAGAAGAAGAAGAAGAGGATCGAGAAGAAGAAGAGGAAGAAGAAGAAGAAGATAAACAAAAAAGAGGAAGAAGGGGAAGAAGAAGAAGAAGAGGAACAAGAAAAAGATGATGATGTAGAAGATGAAGAAGTGGATGTAGAGGAAGAGGAGGAATATGAAGAAGAGGAAGAAGAAGAAGATAATATAGAAGAAGAAGGAGAATAAGAGGAAGAAGAGGAAGAAGTAGAAGAAGAGGATGAAGATGAAGAATAAGAACAAAGAAGATGGATTATGGATTAGGAAAGATAAGCTTAATGATTAAGGATTAGTTGTTTGAGATTAAGGATTAGGGATGTAGGGATTAGGGATTAGAGATTAAGGATTAAGGATAAGGTATTTGCAATTAGATATTATGAATTATTTATTATGAATTAAGGATTAGCGATTACGACTAGGGTTTAGGTATTAGTGATTATGGAATAGAGATTAGAGATTAGTGATTAGGTATTAAGCATAAGGGATTAGGGATTAAGAATTATGGATTAAGGATTAAGGGACAAAGAATAAGGATTTAAGATAAGCAATTCAGGATTAAGGACTAAGGATTATAGATTTGGCATTTGTGATTAGAGATTAAGGATTAAGGATTGAGGATTAAGAGATTAAGTCATAAAATTAAAAAATTAAGGATTAGGGATTAAGAATTATGGATTAAGGATTAAAGATTAGAGATTAGTGATTAGAAATTATGGATGAGGGATTAAAGATGATAAAGAAAAAGTAGAATAACTAGAAGTAGAAGAAGAAGAGATAGAAGAAGAAGAGGATGAAGAAGAAGAAGAAGAAAAAGTTGTAGTAGTAGTAATAGTAGAAGAAGAATAATAATAAGTAGAAGAGGAAGAAGTAGAAGAAGTAAAAGAAGTAGAAGGAGAATAAGGAGAAGAAGAAAAGGAAAAAGAAAAAGAAGATGTAGATGAAGAAGAAGATTGGGGAGAACATAAAGAAGTAAAAGAAAAAGACAAAGAAGAAGAAGAGGAGCAAGAAGAAGAAGAAGAAGAAAAGAAGAAGAAGAAGAAAAAGAATAAAAAGAAGAAGAAAATGAATAAGAAGAGTAGAACAAGAAGAAGAAGAAGAAGAAAAAGAAGAAGAAGAAGAAGAAGATGATGATGATGATTATGATCATGATGAAGATGGAGAAGAAGAAGAAGAAGAAGAAGAAGAAAAAGATTATGATGATGATGAAGAAGAAGAAGAGAAAGAAGATGAAGAGGAAGAAGAAGAAAGAGAAGAAGAAGAAGAAGAAGAAGAAGAAGAAGACGAAGAACAAGAAGAAGAAGAGGAAGATTAGGAAGAAGGGGAAGAAGAAGAGAAAGAAGATAAGGAGCAAGAAGAAGAAGTAGACGAAGAACTGGCAGAGAAGGAAGACGAAGAAGAAGAGCAAGAAGAAGAAGAAGTAGAAGACGAAGAAGAAGTACAAGAAGAAGAAAAGGAAGAAGAAGAAGAACAAGAAGACGAAGATGATGAAAGGAAGAAGAAGAAGTAACAGTAGTAATAGAAGAAAAAGATGAAGAAGAAGGGGAAGAAGAAGAAGATAAGAAGAAGAAGAAGAAGAAGCAGGAGAAAAAGAAGAAGAAGAAGCGAGAGAAGGAGAAGAAAAAAAAAGAAGAAGAATAAGAAGTAGAAAAATTAAAAGTAGAAAGAGAAGTGAAGAAGTTGAAGAAGAAGGAGGAGAAAAAGAAGTGGAGGAGGAAGAAGAGTAGAAAGAACAAGAAGATAAAGAAGAAGAAGAAGAGAAGAAAAAGATGATGAAGAAGAAGAAGAAGAGAAGAAAAAGATGATGAAGAAGAAGAAGAGGAGAAGAAGAAGAAGAAGTAGAAAAGAAGATGAAGTAGAAGGTGGAGGAGAAGAAGAAGAAAACAAGTAGAAGAGGAAGAGGAAGAAGAAGAAGAAGAAGAAGTAGAAAAAGAAGAAGAAGATGAAAAAGAAGAAGAAGAAGAAGAAGAAGAAGAAAAAAGAAGGACAAGAACAAGAAAGAGAAGAGGAAGAAGAAGAAGAAGAAGAAGAAGTAGAATAGGAAGAAGGAGAAGAAGTAAAAGAAAAAGAATAAGAAGTGAAAGAAGAAGAAGAAGAAGAGGAAAAAGGAAGAAGAAGAAGAAGAAGATGATGATGAAAAAAAAGAAGAAGAAGAGATAGAAAAAGATAAAGAGAAAGAAGAAGAAAATCAAGAAGAAGAAGAAGAAGAAGAAGAATAAGAAGACGAAGGAGAAGAAGAAGAGGTAAAAAAAGAAGATGAGGAGGAAAAGGAAGAAGAAGAGGAAGAAGAAGAAGAGGGAGAAGAAGAAAAAGGAAGATAAGGATGAAGTGCAAGAAGAAGAAGAAGAATAGGGAGAAGGAGAAGAAGACGACAAAGAATAAGAAGAAGAAGAAGAAGTGGAATAAGAAGTGGAAGAAGTAGAAGAAGAAGAAGAAGAAGAAGAAGAAGAAGAAGAAGAGGAAGAAGAAGAAGAAGAGGAACAAGAAGAAAAGGAAGAAGTAGAAGAAGCAGAAGAAGAAGAAGAAGAAAAAGAAGAAGAAGAAGAAGAAGAAGAAGAAGAAGAAGAGGAAGAAAAAGAAGACATGGAGGAAGAAGAAGAAAAAGATATGAAGAAGAAGGAGAAGAAGAAGAAGAAGCAGAAGAATAAGATGAAGAAGATGACGAAGGGGAAGAAGAAGAAGGAGAAGAAGAAGAATAACAATAAGAAGAAGAAGAAGTAGAAGGGAAAGAGAAGAAGAATAAGAAGAAGGAGAAGACAGAGGCAAAGAAGAAGTGGAAAATGAAGAAGAGTAAAAAGAAGACGATGGAGAAAAAGAAGAAGAAAAGAAGAAGAAGAAGAAGAAGAAGAAGAAGAAGAAGAAGAAGTAGTAAAAGATAAAGAAGATGAAGAAGAAGAAGAAGAAGAAGAAAAAGAAGATGATGAAGGAGAAGAAGAAAAAGAAAAAGGAGAAGAACAATAAGGAGAAGAAGAAAAAGAAGAAGAAGAAGAAGAAGAAGAAGAAGAGGAAGTGGAAGAAGGAGAAGAAGAACAGGAAGAAGAAGAAGAAGGAGAGGTTGAAGATGAAGTGGGAAAAAGAAGAAGAACAGGTTAAAAAAAGGAAGAAGAGACAGAAAAAGAAAAAGAGAAAGAAGAATAAAAGGAAGTAGATGAAGAAAAAAAAGATGAAGAAGAAGATGAAGAAGAAGAATAAGAGGAAGAATAAGAGAACGAAATAAAAGAAGAAGAAGATGAGGAAGAAAAAGAAAGAGAAGTGGAAGAAGAAGAAAAGGAAGATAAGGGAGAAGAGCGAGAATAAGAAGACAAAGATGTGGGAGAAGTAGAAGAAGACAAAGAAGAAAAAGAAAAACAAGAGGAACAAGAAGTGGAAGAAGAAGAAGAAGAGGAAGAAGAAGAGGAAGAAGAAGAAGAAGAGGAACAAGAAGTAGGAAGAAAAAGAAGTAGAAAATGAAGAAAAAGTGGAAGAAGACGAAGAAGAAGTGGAAGAGGAAGAAGAAGAAGAATACGAAGAAGGAGAAGAGGAAGAAGAAGTAGAAGAAGAAGAAGAAGAAGAAAAAGAAGAAGAAGAATAAGAGGAGGAGGAAGAAGAAGAAGAACAAGAAGAGGAGAAGAAGAAGAAGAAGAAGAAGAAGAAGGGGAAGAGGAAGAAGATGATGTAGAGGAAGAAGAGGAGTAAGTAGAAGTAGATGAAGAAGAAGAAGAAGGAGAAGAAGAAGAAGAAGAAGAAGAAGTAGAAGAAGAATTTGAAGAAAAGATGAAGTAAGAGGAGGAGAAGGAGAAGAAGTATGAGAAGAAGCTGAAGAAGAAGAACATGAAGAAGAAGATGGATTCTTTTATTCAAAAGTGGCTGAACCCTACTTAATGAACCTCATTATGGAGGCTCAAAAACAAAATTTGTCAGCAATAGCTTACGCAAAGTATTGGACAAGGACATACCCCGTCCCACACAAAATTAGAAACACATACAGCTTTAGCAACCCAAATAGCAGGGGCATTACTCTTCCTAAAGACATGTGAGAACCACAAAACCATCATGCTTCTAGCTTATTGAAGGGCATCCAAATACAATCCTCCCTCCATGGGACAGAGAACTAATTGCATGACCTCATGTAAAGCAATGGTGGAGTCAGACTGGATCCCAACAACAGGATATCTCTGAAGCTTGGTCATGATCAGCACAATTGCTTCCAAGACTGTCTGAACCTCCATAGCATTGTAAGCCTCGAAAAGAAGTATCTTGCCCACAATGTAGATAGGACACCCGAAATGATACCAAGCAAAATGCCACACCAACCTCCTCACCGTTCACAACTGTCATAGTTTAACATGATCCATCCTGTTGGGGAGGAAGCCAAGTAGGGGCTACAAGGGACTCCATAGGGTGAAGCTTCCTACTGGACATAGATGGATGAGAAATGGGAGTCTTCATTGTTGCGGCATTTTCCAAGTTGATCTTCCTAATTAGGATATCCTTGCTCAGGGTGGCCCTATTATGCTTCTTGAGGTTTCTATTCTCCTATATGTAATACATAGTGGTAGCGACACAGGCAAGTGACATGCTAAAATCCCGCACGCCATGCTAGGTAGCTCGACGGAGGACAAGAAACTCACGAGGGGGCACATCATAGTGCCCACGAGCTCGCTGCGGCATAGGCCCAGCGTCGAGGCAGTAGTGCATAACGCAGGGTGCTCCCAGATTTGCTGCACCATCCTATAGTCCCAAAGTGCATGCTGAAGTGTCTCCATCACACCACCGCCCCATATGTAGTATCTAAGTCCCCTGAATGCCTCCCTATAAGCGAAATAGTCACGAGGATGAGATCATTTGCTGGCCTCCAAATGAATGTGTGAATTTGAGGCATTGTCTTCATCCTTCAAATCCAAGCTAACTAATTCCCATGATTAGAAGATGACCCATATTTCTCCCTCCTAGATGTAACAATAAGGGTCCGATAGAACGAAGAACATGAGACTTTGGTCGATTCAATAAGTGCCTGACACAACTTATCCTCCACTACATTGAAACCCCATGGTAAAAGGGAAACCCTATCCATAAGCAAAGAGCTAGCCCACCTCATAAAAGAGTCCAAGTCCCACATCCTGGAAGCCAAGGTGTAATCCTTCACAGACTTTGACCAGGAGGCCTCCATATTAGTATATGTTTGGCGGGTGGTCGATGGTAAGTGAATGGACTTTCTTGAAGACAATTGGCTGGGTTTCGTCCACTCTGGATTAGGGTAGGTGTGTTGAGGGATTAGGGATATATTGTTCGGGATAAGAGATTATGGATTAGGGAAGTACATATTAGGGATTATAGATTAAGGATTGAGGATTAGGTATTATAGAATATGAATTTGGGATTACGAATTAAGGATTGGTGATTACGACTAGGGTTAAGGGATTAGGTATTAGGTATTAGGGAATTGAGTTGAGGGATTAGGTATTAGTTATTACGGACTAGATATTAAAGATTAAGAATTATGTATGAGGTATTAAAGGAATAAGGGATTTAGAATAAGGATTACAGATTATAGATTTGGGAATAGAGATTAGAGATTAGGGATTAGAAATTAAGGGTTAAGGATCAAGAAGCTGAAGAAGAAGAACAAGCAGAAGTGAAAGAAGTAGAATAAGAAATAGATGAACAAAAAGTAGTAGTAGTAGTAGTAGAAGAAGAAGAAGAACAAGAAGTAGAAGAAGAAGAAATAGAATAAGAAGAAGAAGAAGAAAAAGAAGTAATAGAAGTAGAAAATG